>JBBPUA010000060.1:0-41656 GCA_038094355.1 Afroboletus lepidellus | reverse complement strand
AACCGATCCCGAGAGGTGACCGAGGTACAGCTCAATTATCCGAGGACAGCTCGCATACTCTCGTAGGTGGGTGACAAGAAGCATATAATATGCCAGAGACGCTCGCTTGCCATCTGTTCTTTTTTCCCTTCTGTTGGATTCTTCGTATTGGCTATGAGGCCTTCCTCATTTTCTTTTGGTTTACTTCTCTTGGCCACTTGCGGCGATGGAGCCATTGTCCAGCTCTCTGGTCGACTCGGGTCTACCCCCTCCAGTCTACAACGGAGGGCTTCCACGACTGTTTATCGTGCGAATCTGACCTACACGGCCAATGCCACTTTCAACGGACAGCCGATCTCCATCATGATCGACTCTGGGAGGTAAGTACCATTTCGGCACGAGGAATTTCAGCTATGACCTATGCCATGGCTGATCATCGGTCAGTTCCGACCTTTGGGTGTCCTCCCCTGTCCCTGGCGCCGTCCCCCAAAATTATCAAGCAAATGTAACTTATGATGCTGGATCGGCTTCAGGTAATTACAGCGCTCAATGTGTGTTGAGCCACTTCTTATTGATCAAAACCAGGTAACGTCCTGTCCGCCACTTTTGATTTTGCTGGGTTTTCCGTCGACTCGCAGTTCTTCAGTGTGTCCCAGTTTTATTCGCTCCAATTATATTGGCTCATATCCTGGTAGTCGAAGCGCCAGGTAGTGATGCAGCTGCCGGTGTTACTGGTTTGTTTGGCCTTGCGCCAAGTTCCGCCTCAAATATTAGATTACTGGCGAACTCGTCTGCGGCCAACCCACCTCTGGACAGGATATTTACTTCCAATACCTCGGTCTCGCCGTATATTGCGGTTCTTCTCCAACGTTCGGACGACCCTCAAGAGCCATATCCCGGAAATCTTGGCATCGGAGAGGTTCTGCCAATATACCAGGACGTTCTCAATCAACCACGGCTCCCTGTCGTGCTCACCCCCGTCCAAGGAAATCAACTTTGGCTGACCTCACTTGACGTTGATGGTATCATCGGGCCCAACGGCAAGCCAATTGACATCAAAACCCAGATCACGGGTGCACAGACTCGGAATGCAACGGTCGTTCTCGACACGGGGTACACAATGCCCCAGGTCCCTCCGTGAGCACCTACCTGGTATGTTTGTACAAACCTGACCGCGTGCCTACAGTCGTGTCGCTCAAGCATTGTATGGAGACATTCCCGGGGCCGTCCTCACCAACGTTTCCGACTTGGGAGAAATTTGGGCTCTCCCTTGCGACGCAGAGCTCAATGCTACTTTCCTTTTCGGGGGCGTGGAGTTCCCTATACATCCTCTCGACCTAAACTTCAACCCAGAAGAGGAAGGAGAATCCGTTTGTGTTGGCGCGGTGGGTATCATGTATCAACGACATCAAATTGTTGGCTGATTTTCCATTAGTTCCAACCGCGTGTGTTTGGAAACGACACCGATTATGACATGATATTGGGAATGGCGTTTTGTACGTGCTATTTTTTTTTTTTTACAAAAAGTCACGCATCTCATGAGCTGGTATTTAGTGCGTAACGCGTATACGGTGATGAACTTTGGTGACTTGCTTGACGGTGCTACCCCGTCGACGACCACGGCTTACATCCAGCTCCTTCCGATCACCAATGCAACCGAAGCCGCACAGGACTTTGCAGCTGTTCGTAAAAAGCATACGAGTCCCTCCAAGTCAAGTTTGTTATGGCTGACTGCCTTGATCATTGCCATCGTGCTTCTCGTGTTGCTCGTCGGCGGCACGGCTTACTGTTATCGCCTTCGTTCCAAGAGTGCCCCTAGCACTGTCTGGGCAGCAGACACGCGCTATCGTCCTGTACACGAACCCTCACCACAGGCTGCATATGACATGCATATGAAACCTGGCACTCAATCTAGCTCCGGATCTACTCAGCCTGCATATTGGACAGCATGGGAGGCGCGCTACGCTTAAGGGTCGTGGCGATTTTTCTTTCGTGGTTTCATTCTTGTGGTTCTACTCAGGACATTTTTATTTATTTCTCATCGGACACACCTTCACTTTCATTGTACTGCATCGATATGGAATCGATTTATATTACCAGGACGACAGCTAGATAATGCCATGCTGTTGGATTATTCAATGCATGCGTGAAAAGACAGGTGTTTGCTTCCCAGAGGTGAAACCCTGCTTCCACACTAGCGTTTCAGCCTGGAACTCGGACGTTTCACGGCCTTGCGCGAGCCTTGCTGGGGCCCCACAACCACCATGGACAATGAGATACCCACTTCAGCTCGTTTAGGGGGGCGATATCATACACACTTTGTTATCAGCGGTCCTTGGCGACCCTATACATGGCAGGATCGTGTTCCCATAGTCGTCAAGAATGTGGGCAACGATCCCCAGGGACAATTCGACTCCAGGACGGGGGCCAGGGTTATGCCCAGCCATAAGACAGGGTTATGGCTGGGCAGAAGGGCTACGAATTCGGTGTCTCCCGGCGTGCCTTGGTCTTTACACGCGAGACTTCCGCCCAATGGAGACAGCACTTGAAACACTGAACTTGCCAAAGCGGGCGAAAATGCTCGGAGAAGCCGGCCTTTGAATACTCGCCCCCGAAGCGTTCCTAGGCTAGACTGGCCCTGGTGTAAAACAGTGCGAGCTCGTATCTTGAATCGCAGACGTAGTTACCCTCTGTTCGATCTCGGGATCATGAAAGAAAAGCGCATACGGTCTTTTCGTTGTACTCGTAAAACTCTGTAGTCCAAGGACTGTGGACCTTTTTGACTCGATGAGCAAGACGAGTAGAAAGCATCAAGGAGGCGCTGAGATTGGATTTGCCATATAACACGACAAAAGCATCCGCGTCGATCTTATTCTTGCGGTCTGCACACATGGACCTAGATCTGGCCCTACCAATTTAGACCATCCGACACCAATACCAAGTTCACGCCCGCTACCTTTCCAACGCTGGATCTCGTGCGCCTCCTTGGCTCGATGACTCGTTTGAACTAGGTGGCGGGCAAATTAGCAGCCACCCATCATCGTTAACTTGATCTCCAAGTATCTCTCGGCAGCCTAGAGCGGCGATGTTGGATCTCAGGGCTGACGTGGCGTTTGCCGAGATGGAACGAGAAGCGAGTCCTATCATGATAACGGAGCACGTGTATCCACAGCATGCGCGCCAAATGGGCGCCTCGGAAAACCTGAAATACAGGATGTGGGTCAGGCAGACGTGAAACGGCAGTGCGCACGAAGCAAAAACGAGTCAAACGATAGTCAGGTCTCAGGGTTTACGATGGCACGAGAAAACCTGCATGAACTCCACCTAGTCAATAGATCGTGATGGAGTCCGTCATGTTAACCACGAGGCGATCATCTTCAGTATCAGAGTCCTCGCTGCCTGCCCAATGCCGCAGTGTAAACACGTCTCCTCCGCCTTCTTCCCTCAGAATGCTGTGCATATCGTCCTCATGAGGAACCCCACTGATGATCGATCAAGACTGCTTACTGATCAAACAAAGATATTGCTTCCTCCTCGTCACCTGCTTCATCACTCGCCTCATACAGCATTGGGTGTCGGTCCTCGGACAATGCTCTCAGGTAGCGAGCCAAGTCTTGAAGGGGTTGGTCTCCCAACTTTCTTGTTTCGGGTAGTGTTGCCGACAGCTGGGCAGCCACCGGCGAAACAGGGGTCGGGCTGTGCAAGAACACATGACGCTCGATGCCAGATGTGACAATATGGAGCAGCGACGGGTGCATTGCAACAGCATTCACGATGGACCTATGCCCTAAATGAACTCAGGGATGCATGCAGACTTTGTTCCGATCATTCAACCTACCGTTCAGTCGGCAAAGTGGTGTATCAATTTGAAGCGGAATGTACCGTGTTGCCCATTGACTCTCCGCGTAAGCTGCGCCTGGCGACAAATGAACCGATTTGACCTTTAAGCTACCAAAGGAGACTCACAGGCACCGGTCCCTTCATGTGACATCCATTTGTCCACATTAATCTCTTGTCTGAGCCCCAAAAGCGTGCTGAGCTCGGGTATTTTCCAAACATAGCCCCTGAAATCATCGGATCCAGCCGCATAGAGCATATCTTCGTCCATGCCAGGTCCACCGAATGCTCCTGACTAGTTACGTCAAAAAAGCAGGGACAACAGGTGCCAACAACGGACCTTCATAGTACATGAATTAGAGTACGTCCTTTCTCCGAAATGGACGGGTGATCCGTCGGGATTGTTCTTGCCCGTCAGAACGGCAAGTGGGTGAGGGTCCGAGACAGCATAGACGGTCGGAAACCAATGCTATCCCAGCGTTCGGAATACAGTCAGGCATCTGCATTTCAAGACCATGACTCACAAGGTTCGTCACTGCCAACTTGGTTCCTGAATAAATGAACGTCAAGCTATTAGCGAGTGGCGGGCGAGGTGCTGACCGTTGCGATCAAAAGTAATGCTACTACTTTCGGGGTTGCTCAAATAGTTCAATGACCGCTTTGACAGTTTCGTGTTGTACTTTTTGGGGAGAACGCGTCAGGCTGACGAGTCGGAAATAAGCGGTGTCGCCGAGGACGCTCACATTTAGCACAATCCCTTCGTTGGACCTGCTAGATAACGGGCCGAACGCCATTCGGGTGTCACGAAGACATACTTGCCCGTGGGAGTCACTGGTAGCAAAGATGTGTTCCATGCTGGGATGTGTTTGTACGCCTGTAAACTCTGTCGCATGTTGAACGGTTCCCTGTGCAGGTGACAGTCTCCTATCAACACGTGCATCATGGAGGATGATCTTCCCGTCTTCGCTAGGACGACAACGATCAAAGAATCAGAAAAATGCAAATTCATGAACTTAAAACGTCACGGGGCCCACCTCGCGCTAAGGAATATCTCATCCTGATGAGGATGTGCGCTCACGCTCCGCACGCTGTCCTGTATGCATCATGCATCATGATTGGGTTGATATACCTGATAGAAGCATGCCTTGGCAAGACTTGACCTACATCATGGCGTCGATAAACATCCAGGGCGGATCGTGTTCCCCGAGCGGAACCAACCGGTAGACTTCTCGATATATCGAATCTTAGTATGAGATTGTCTGCGCCGCCGCTAAGAACATTAGAAATTAGATCCTAGGAGCAAAGAGAATCATTTGCGGACCTTATAAGATACTGGTTTGTTGCGGAGAAGTCGAGAGATAGCACATTGCCCTGGACGTCGTTATCGGACTCGATGAACAAGTGAGCTATCTCCGAGGAGGCAAACACTGACGGAGGGGCCCATGTAGGTTTGGGACGGGCGTTGGACATCATCTTGATTGAAGTCCCAAAGCAGGACACGAAAATCTTGACAGAAATCGCATGTGCGCAGTCAGCTCGTGGTGCCAAGCATCGACAGATTTACCATCCCCCGCGCTGGCCAGCCATCTCCCGCCGTTTCGGGAGAAGGAAAGACTGTTCACGCAAGACTTGTGCGCAGCCAATTTCCTGCCGAGATTCGGCCACCGTCACAAGGTGACGTGGATTCACCGGCCTACCTGGAGAACGGAAAGCCATCGACACACGTTCTCAGTAAAAGCTCCCTCCTCATGCGACCGATGCCATTCGAGGTTAGATTGTCCATGTGGATTGAGCGCGACCTGCGGGTGTGCATTATGGGGTCGGTAAGTGGATGGATCGGGCGGAGTTGCAGTGGATCAGCCCGATCAACTCTCCCCGCGGTCCTCCGTCAAGAATTTTTTTGCAAAGATACAATCCTGCATTCATACAAGCCTCAACGCGAACGTGGGCTCGGTGGTGACTAGATACACGGAATATTAGGACTACATAAAATACGTCCTCAAGATGCCTGATCCCTATATACGTGACGCATCTATGCAACAGAAACACAGCTGGATATGGGCGATCTAAGAGTAAATTCTATGAGAAGGGATGGAAGAATGAATGGTGGTGGGCAAGGGGGCAGTAGGCAATGATCAATAGGATATAGTGTTCCACAGCAATGGATGAAACATAATTAAGACATGGGAGTGAGGGTCAGCCTGATCGATCGAACGAATGCATGCGTTGTCACCGAGCAGCACGTGCGGCAGCTTCGAATTCCCGGAAGCCCGGGAGTTCGACCTTGCACCCGCTCCTCTCGCGCACACCCTCCTCGTTAGGACCACTCAAATCTTTGCCGCAACCCGATATATCTTTGGGAGACGTCGAGTTGAGTTTCAAAGGTGGCAAAGTGATGGGTGGAGAGCCCGAACGGGAACCGGGAACCGAGGCTGATGGGAACATGTTCGAGCCGAGGGGAGCGCTTGCATTGACGTTCGTGACTTTGGTGGACGGCCACGACGTATTGCGAGGAGGTGCTGACGGATTGATAGGCGTCATTCCGAATGCGAGGCGGACCGAGTGAGCGAGATGGTGACCATTAGAAGAAACACCCCCATTGTTTCCAGCACCGTGAGGCGATGCGGGGCGCGAATTAGATGGACTCTGTGTCATTGGCATGGTATCAAACGTTGGGCGGGCCGCCTGTAGGGGATACGTAAAGCTGCCAGGGCTGCTCCCGCTACTGCTGCTGGGCCCACTCGAAAGCTGGGGCGTCGGCAAAGAATAGAGGCCTCGGTCAGCTTGTGCAGCAAGCGACAGCTGGCCTGGGTAGGTATGCACATGGGGTAGCGTGGCCATCTGTGAGACCTCGCCCGAGCTCCTCTTGCGCGATGCAAGGGCGAGCACACCCTTTGAACCTGGCGGACTTCCAACGATGCTAGAACCTCTAGATCGTTGACGAAGACCGTGGCCCTCTATCGGGCTGACGGGCGCATCGTTTTGGCTGTGCCCGTGTGTAGGGGGTAGTAATATAGGTGACGGCGCTCGCGAAGGATTTGTCGACTGAAGGTTGAGCGTGCGAAGCGGCCCAAGGAACGGGCTTGCAGAGGGTGTAAACGCAAACTCGGGCTTGGTAAACGACGCTCCTTTGGGCGAAACCTCGGCGGATGCGGTATGGTATGATGCACGGGGTCGCGTGAATGGCGCATGTGAGGAATTCTGCATGGCATGATGGGGTGGGATGGAATCCGAGTCAGAGCTCAATGGTGAGGGAGAGTCTTCGTGGGTGGCAAGGTAACGGTACACAGGGGGGTGAGACGGGTGTAGCGAATGAAGCGGTGCGCCGGGGCCAATTGCTGTTCGACCGTTGGCTTCAGGTAGACGCACGTCCTGCACCATCGGGGTCATTTGCCACGCTGGACCGCTCATTCTCCTCTTGGCCGAGTTTAGCCTGCCCGCGTCGTCATCGGTGGCCATGTAGCTGACATCGGCGGCCGTGCCTTTCAAGGGCAGGCCACTGTGATATGGTGTCGAGACGGGACTGGTGGTAGCACTCTTGCTAGAGCGTCCGCGGAAATAGATAACCTCTGCACTGCGGGCTTCAAATTCGGCGCGACGGAGGGCCTCTGCGTGGCGAGCCTCGTACTCGGCACGTCTCAGGGCTTCTTCGCGCTCAAGGGTGTACAGTTCATCCATCGCGACACTCGACAAGGCAGAGAATGCGGAGGGATTCGCAAGGGGCAGCTGGGTTTGCGATCGTCGGGGGTGATGAGATGCCTCATATGAGCCGAGGGAGGTGGGCCGGGCGTAGGATTCCCCCTGCACGGTTAAAGCGATTAGCACGAGTTATGTAAGGTGTGGGGTGGAGCGTACCTCGTCGTCGCTGTTTGCTCGGCTTCTCGCCTTCTTTTTCACTCTGATGGTGGAGGCTTCTTGGATACGAGCGTCAGGCCGAGTAAAGGAATGGAGACTGATGCTGGGTTCGAGGTCGTCGGGGACGGTGTTCTCGGACTTGGGCTTGGGCTTGCCTTTGGCGGCATGTGTGGCGACGCTGGCGGTGCTGTGGTCGTTGTTGTGTATGCGGGAATGTCGTGTGAGTTCGTCCGAGCGGGAGAAGCGCTTTTCGCAGGACGGATAGGTGCAGACAAAAGGTTTTTCGCCTGTATGCGTGCGAATGTGACGGGTCTGGAGGGACATGAGGGGGGGCGCGGGGGGCGCAGGAGGGACGGACCTGGTGCTCGAGTCTGCTGAAGGCGCGACCGCAGAGGGGGTACGGACACTTGTAGGGACGGGGGGTGGCCTTGTCCTGGGTGGTGGGGGGAGGGGGGGCCTCCATGGAGATGAGAGCTGGAAAGGTGGCTGGGAAGGGAATATAAGTACACATGGGTGGAGGACCCTGAGGGGAGACGCACGGCGAGTGTACGTCGGAGGGCGGTTTATCAAGGGTGGACGAGATAGGACGCTATAGACGTCAAGGGGGAGAGTTCAGAGTCCGGGGTAGACGATGGGGGAAGGAAGGAGACACGTTGCGCTGGGAATGTCGTAAATGTGATGCCCTCGGGGACCTGCAAAACGTGGTGCGCTGGCTGCAGGCTGTGGCGGGCGGGGCGACGATTTTCAACGCGCACGCTGTCCGGCTCCGTGCCCGTATCGGTCCGAGATGGGCAATTGCCGAAAAATAATATCACAAAATATTATGTAATTCACTTCCATCCTTTCCCCGCATTGCCATCCCAGCACCTTATCTTCTTATCGAGATTACCCCAGCCTAGACCACGACTGCCATTTGCGCTCCGGTGTGCGTCACCCGCTCCAATCCTGCTGATTGATCATCAACACACTGTTACTCTCCCGCCTGACGTGTCCGACCCCGTCCGACCCTCTCTGAGTGAGCGTAGCCATGACACTTGAGACGGGTTTCTCGTCCGAGTCCAGCCATACCCTGGAATCCAGTGACGGGACGTGTGTGCCATCTGATACGGTTGATAGGATACCTACGGCCTCACCCCGGAATGGCCTGCGTTTCACGGCGCTGTCATCCTCGTCCGCCGCTGACCCATCCGCGTAGACACTTCTCCATTCAGTCTGCCTCGCCCCCAGCTCGGTGCGCCCATCGCGGGTACCCTCGTAAGACGGCGTACGCGCCCGACGAGACTGCCATGACATCTCTGGCCGCCCTTCTCCCGCTGATCTTTGCACAGATTGCAGCGCCACCTCGGTCATTCCAATAATAAGGCAGGACCAGACTCGTTCTTCCCAGCGGTGCACGGCGAAATTCGGAACAGAACCTCACAGCCAGCTGCGTGATCGGGACGCTGGGACGTACACACACGACGCAGGGCTCCTGCAATCTCCACAATTCTGAGACATCCTCATGGGGCCACCGTCACCCGCCCCTGCATGTGATATATTGCAAACCTGCACGAGCGCCTCAGACGCTGTCGTGTGCACCACAGGCAGTGGCAAGATCCGCGGAGTGGCAAAATCAAATGCTGTATACTGCCTCCATTGGGGGACGATAACATCCCGGCTCAAAAACTCGCAACCTGCCTTCCATTCCATGTACCACATGCCTACACCCAGTACGCTACGTATGGCGACGCCGCGTTTGCCACCACCCCAAGAATGTAACCAGGGAAAAACAATGATTGCGCCGGCTTAGGAAGGAGGGAGCGCCGAGGAAATTAGCGAATCGTAGCCAATACGATAGCTCCAGGGACCTTCGTATTTGAATCAAACGTGATGGCCCCATCATCGCCCATCCCCACCCTTTTCGCTTCCGGTTCAGTCAGCGCGCGCCTCTGGGTGCAACACGGGCGGAGAGGGCGCCTCAGCTTCGCCCGGGGAATCCATTTGCGGGGTAATTAGTATAAGCGTCATACTTCCATGACCCAATCCGTCGGCGGTGGGGTAGAACAATGGCACCCGCGAGCCGTACATGAACGCACGACATGCGTGCAGTGGCACCTCTTGCTGAAATGAAGGGAAAGAATTCCGCTCCTTCCGTAACTCTCCCCCGTCCAACGGTTCGCTCATCACATCTACCCTGAACACGGAAGGCGTAACCATTATCCACCTTCCATCGCTCATCCGTACGTCGGGCATGTGTACCCGATGATCAATCTTCTGCCTCGCGCGGACTCAACGTTGCAACAAACTCTTGCTCACAGACAGACCCCACTGGCCCGGACTCGGCGCAGAGGCCCATCGTGCAAATGTTGGATGACAAACGTAGGCACGACGCAAGAATTACCGAGTTTCAGAGTTAAGGTTCATGGCTTTGTCCTGCTTCTCACTCTTCTCACCTGAGTTGGCAGTCTTCGTCTTCCCAGCTTATCTCCTAGCTGAGTTTTGATCTCATCTAGCCAGTGGCAGAAAACGGACACAGTTGCAGAAATGAAAGCTTGCAACTTTACGTATTCTCACTCCGAACGTCCTCAGCGTACTTTCTGCGAGGCATTGCCACATTGGTGAGTCTGTGATGAGCTACGAAGCAAGCCATGAAATCAGGGGCCGAGAAACCGATGCAGGACCGGCATGACGTTATAACAAATACCGAAATAAAATAGTGGTGGCGAATGGCAAAGGGCGAGGAACTCGGAGTCGACACCAGTGCTCATGAGTGCCACTTATTGCGTCAGATGCATTCACCGCCGCCTTGTCCGTGTTGTCTGGAATTTGGATGTTTCCCTGCGCAGACGTCTGTGGATCGTCACGTTCAGATTCGTACACATGCTCCGGAAGGGGGGTAACCCACCTGCTGGCCCTCTCTTTCTCGATCTCCCTCCTTTCCACCTCCTCCGCACTCAACACCTCAAATCGTGTCCTGAACTCCTCGGCCTCGGACCATTCCCTCCACACGCTCTTCAACGTTTTTGGACCCCTCCCATCCTTCGGGGTTCGGCCCCATCCTCCAAGACCGAGACCTGTCTTGTCTTTCATCACCATAGTTCCGCTTCCCACAGATGTACCCGTCCCGGCTGCTGGTCCTTCTGTCGTGGATGCAGGTTCGCGCTCTCCAGCTATGACACCCCATTCAATGGCATCTTTTTTGTGCTTCATGAGCTCTTCGTGCACTGCATGTGCAATGAGTGGGACCGCTTCTCCAGAGAGCCCCAGCTCAGTGCATAGCTGCTGAGAAAATGCCTCCGGTGTCAAAGGGGAGAGAAGATCCCATTCAATATGGTCGAGGAGGTGGTAGGTAGCTATCTGTACGTCAATCTATGTGTGTGCACCAACAGGGTTTCGTCAGTGCCCTTGCATAGCCCGCACGTTCAGTTAAGGAATAGGAAGATGGTAAAGCAAGGACGATGGGAGGCGCGACAACTCACACTGAGAATGACTCTGCATTCGGGAATCTCTTCGACACTTTCACCATCCTTATCCGCGTGTCTGTGAACATAGTCAACCACGCCCAGGTCCAAGGAAGCAACACCCTCGTGCTCTTCGAGCTGTGCCCTAATTTGATTAGCGACGGTCTGGACCCAAGGAACCGTCGGTAAATCGAGGTCCATGCAAAAAATCTTTGCAAACGTTTCGGGCTTTATCAGTGTTTCGTAGAGGTTCCAGACGAAACAGTCTCGAATTCTATGTGTCTCGGTCTCGAACTCTACGCGGATTGGAACGAGGGAAGAGCGTTTCAGAGCATGGGTCTCGAGGGCATCTGGGGATCTGTGCATTCCGTTGTATTAAAATCAATAATCGATATGCCACGGAAATGGACGTTGGGGCATCATAGTTTCCGTTGAGAATTCCATTGAAGAGAACATACGGGAGAAGACTCACGGATATTCATGTGCGGTGGGGCCAACGGACTTGGGTTTAATAAATCGGGACGGAGGAATCATACCCAAATAGCTCTGTTCCAGCTCCGCTTTTTCTGTGTGTACTGGTTTCAGCTGCTGCTGTGATTGAAGTTGTGCTGGTTGGGGCTGGGGCGTCGATAGCCCACTCCCGGAGTGGAAGACTGACATTCCAGTGCCCATGCGTGATCTGGATTGCCGCAAGGCAGTACGGGTGCCCCCACTTGCGACAAAGTCCGAGTCGTCCGAGTCGATGGCGCCGGCATCAGGGAACTCGTCCCCAGACCCTGGCTCGGCATAGTTGACCATGCCCCCGCGACGGGTAGACGAGCGCGCAGTCGTAGAAGAGGCATTCAAGATAGGTTGCATCAGGAGAGATGTGCCTGTTCGGAGACGGGAGGGGTAGGTAGAATGCAGCGCTTGCGTGGTCACTGGGAGAGGATGCAGGGGCGGATTAGGTGGAAGCGGCGGCGGGGCGGGTGCTGCAGGCACCGGTGGTGGGGGTGGCGGCTGGTAGGGTGCGGAGATGTAGGTTGTCGGAGCGGGTGCGACGGGTGTTGATTTCGCAGCGCGAGGGCGGGAACGCGTCCCCGTCTTGGGGGTCGTCGTCGTCGTCGTCCATGTGTGGACGTTTTTGAGGTAAGCTAGGGCAACATCAGAGACGACCTCGGTGGACGTTAGAGATGGGCTGACCTTTGGATGGAGCGGTCTGCGCCCCGACATATGGCTGAAATGTTGCGGCGTTGGAGAGCTGTGTGATTGTTTGTCTGAGTTGTGCGTCGGTGAGACTGGTCATGTTCGTCGTCGGATACGACGTCGACGTCGACGCCTGCGGTGGCGTGTCGGTCATCGTCGCCGGTGTCAGCAGCGGGGCGCCCGAACACGAAAGACGCGTGTTATGTAAGCCAAGCGGCGTTCGTTTTCTTTCTCGCCGTCGTCGGGATGTTGTCGGCACTGCTCAGGAGACCGACAGCCTCGTTTCTCAGACACCATTCGACATCCCCCGGGCCAAACGACGAGTTGATCCAAGTATTGTCTAAATGTCAGTTTGACCGTCGGACGTGGCCACAATGCTAACAACTGCTCCAGACATGCAAGAAGAGAAAATCTCCGCGTCCCCTAATTCATACAAGGTGCGGGCTTACTCGAAAGCGATCGCTGCCATTGGTCAGCTGCCCGACCAAGTCCGGTCTGTCGAACAAGTCAGGCATGCAAGTTCATCCTCGTCCGCATTGTTTCTCCTTATCTCACGGGTTTCTTCAGCTCGGGGGAATAGGCGTGCGCATCGCGAAACGCATAGACGCTTATCTCTCTGGGATTCCCTATGTTCGTGGGTGATTCAGCATTACTTTCGTCTCACAACCTCACCTTCCTCCGAGGTGTAGGAACCACCCAAGCCAAAGAAGGCCAAAAACATAGAGCGCTCTCTGACAGGGCAAGGAAGACCCAAACCTCGGAAGACCCTTGAGGAGCTACGTCGTGATCAGGTGGTCTCCTCATTGTCAAGTGTCAGTGGTATTGGGTACGCACATCTGTAGTCGTCCAAACCTATATTTAACTTCTTTCCGCAAGACTATCAAGAGCCAACGCACTGTACGACGCGGGTTGCGGATCTCTGCAAGATCTCAGGGACCCCAAGTTTTTCCGGATGCTTGGCCGTCCACAGCAGATTAATGCACGGTATATGATTGGCCTTGATCCTCCTATGACTCGTGAGCAAGCATCAACCATCCGCGTACGTATCGCACACTTTTTGGATCGTTGGTCTCTCAATCTGCGCCTCGAACCAGGACTTTGTGACGCAGAACATTTCATCTAGATACACTGTCTTACTGAGCGGTGACTTGTGAGTCCTGTGTCTCTGCATCCTAGTTCGGTTCTCAACGTTCCCAAGCCGTCGTGGGGTAAACAGCGCTCAAAACATCATACTTATTGTCCTCGATCCACAAAATACTGGTATATTCCCGCCCGAAGGTTGTCCAGACAGAGATTCTACTATAAAACAAGTTTCCAGGCACGATGCCATACCCTCTCCCTTTGCAAGCCACTCTGAAACCAAGGTCAAGTCCAAAGGTTTACCGGACACCGCTGCGTTTTCCACAGAGATTATCTCGCCACTCGAGTGCCGAGGGCTCTTGGCAAGTACCATCACCGCTGGTGCCCAGAAGTGGAATGGAATTATCAGAGTTCCTCAACGTGCTGACGGTGAGATGGATGGAAATGGATGGGAGGCGAGGGCAGCGAGAATTCAAGCTGTGCAGAATTGCGAGGGTCAATTCTTCAACGCCGAGATATGGTGAGCTTGCTTTGCGAGTGTCTCGTACATTTCCAACGGTTTGACCGTGATGTCAGTTACGTTCCCCAGCAGTGTGCAGGCGCAGCTTCACTTGCGCTAACAGGCGACATTCAGTTCAATCTTGCTATAAGGAAGGCGGCATCCAGACTTGGTCTTCGCCTCAATGAATATGGGCTGTGGAAGTGGCGGACCACGGGCATGAACGACGTCGGTGAACAAAGGAGTGTTGACGAGCACGATGGATATTGGGAGTTGATGGTCAGTGAAAAGGAAGAGGATATCTTAGAAGCAGTCGGGATGGGGTGGGTGGCCCCGGAGAGGAGAAACTTTGCGAACTTGGATGCTCATTCGAGGAAACGAAAGACACTCTGAATCCGACTCGGACCAGCCTTGGCCCAGGAGGAGTTGGTATTCTAATTGAAGGGTACGGTCTCTATCCACTCACAATCGTCTAATACCATATACTCCTTGTTCTATGGGCAGGGAGGATCTTGACACTATTGATCCCCTCCACTTTATCACTCCCCGTCTCGATTCTCTTGGCCAAGTCCCAAAGGTAAAAATCGATCAAAACACTGTTAACCTCTTCCCATGGTCCTCTCCCAATGTCACCCCTCAGCTTCAAAATCTCGTCCCTTAGTCGCTCCACGCTCACAATACTTGCTGATCTCAAGCTGATCTCCTCGTCGGATCCTGGGGGGATGCTCTCGGCCTTGCTCAACATTTCCTGCAGTAAGGGCGGATACACAAGTATGCCGAGATGATGGAGAATCTGTGGGACACGGTAGTCGGCAAACATGGTCAGGGAAGATATGCAGGGGCCGGGACCGTGTGGGAAGAGTGGATGCGGCGTAGAAGAGTCGGCAGGAAAGAAGGCTGCCCATGTTTCAGCAACGAGAATTTGGGCACGTTTCCAGAAGAGTACTACGCAACCTTGATGAGGGAGGGCAGAATGTGAGTTTGTGGGTACGTACCCCGTTGTCCACCGAGGGATCGCTCGTCTCTAAAGCAAGGGAAAGTGTCGGTGACGGTCTGGACAAGCTCCAAGGCGGTCCCTTGGCCATGCCGTGATTTTTGGAATGCATCCAAGAAGCCCGCGTACGATCCGCCAAAGTTCTGTACGCGCCAGTCAGACGGCAACCAACCACGGTCCTGACGAGCAGCGACGTACGTTACAAAGGATGTGGCCGACTTGCCTCATGATCGCAACTCGTTCCTTGAGCAACGGCAGTTGCTCCTTTGACTCGGGGGAGGCGCGGAAAACATGCGCGATGAGCGCGTCGGAACAGAGCACCTCGCAAGAATAGAACGCTGGATCAGTGATGGGGATGTTTTCTTCTAGCGCTGCATTCCAAACGGAGAAAACAATCGTCACGTGCCCGCTAATGTCGCCAGTGAGACCTACCTCGATTCAGACCAGCGAGGAGACTCCGGTATCCCATATGGACGGTACGTGTTTCCGTCTCCCAGCCCGTCCGCCACTCCACCCCATACCTACCCTCCCTGCCCTCCCTTTCCGACCAAAAACTGAAATTGAGGGAGGAAACAAGGAAAATCCAGTTGAGACACTCTTTTGTGAGCGGGTCCGCGGCAGAGTATGGCTCCGGAGGACAGATGTGCAAAGGTTGGGTTCGCCATGTCCGTGGTGTATACGACTCCACGAACATCCGGAGTGAAATCTTTCCATCCTAAGCATCCCCAAGTAGACCGACGTAGGAAAGGTAGATACATACATATTCAGCCGCTCTCTTCACCCCATTCTCGCTGATCTGTACAATGTTCGTCTCCTAGCTCGACGTTGAGTAGGCTTTCGATAAAGGGTGTAAAAGCGCGACGCACCCTGAGCGCATATTCGCAACTGGGGACGACCGGATTTGTTGGTACTATTCGTTGCGTCGGCCCCATTACTTGATTTCCGCATAATATTTGTTCGCGCCGCAAGGGAGGGGGGATGCAGGTTGATACGGCTAACATTTTCGGTCTAGGAGATGCTGGTGGTTTTGCGCCGCTTTTCAAGACTTACGTCACATTCCGTTCCGTGTTTGCACGGCCTGGAGTCGGTCAAACACCGATGACAACAGCGCTCGCAAGTTTGAGACCTGGAAGCACGTTGGACAGGAAGCTGCACATCATCGTTGGCAGTTAGCGCCCGACAAGTGCCAAACGTAGGGATTTTTTTATTTAGAAGTTTAGCCTTTTGCTAGTCAGTTTTAGCGCCCTAGATCTTAGATCCATCAGGTGCCAAGATCATCAAGCGCTCGGGAGCTCAAACTCGAAATTCAATGACACAACTACACGACAGACTTGAACAGCCTCGAGTTGAATATGCTACAGAATGTCCATGCCGGTCCTACTTGCTGGATTGTGAGCCTCGGCGTATGGGAATGCCCCTTTCTCCGCGAAGTACTTGGCTTCCGTGCTCCTTAACATCGGATTGACCGAGTACCTTGTCACCATTAGACCTTATCCTGACACCATAGCAATTGCGTGGCATACCGTTCCACGGATCAGCTTGAGAGCACATGCAGGAAAGCGCATCCGAATCAGTAACCTCCGACGACCTGCGTAACCGGAGCGATCCCACCTTGGCATAACCTAACGTTGGACCAGTCAGAACTCTAGTGCACACAACCCGAAGGAAACTGACCGAATACTTGTTCCTTGAACGTCGGACTACGTGGCGGCAGCTCCACGACGTTGATGTTTGGGTCATCTCGGTTCACCTCGGACGGCTTCTTGATCTGTTCCGAGGGTATTTCGTTTACACCACTTGGAAGCATGGAAGCTGACGAGAAACACAGCTACCCAAGAGTAAGACGTGCCATGTGTGTGAGACGTACCCTGACGAACAGGAGCGCCAGTTTCAGTCGGCGGGCCCGCTGGAGAAGGCGGCGACGCAGCAATCGGCGGGACGGAGGGAGAGTTTCCAGGTGGGGCGGATTCACTGATGCTCATGATGATTTACTCGATTGGCTGGTGTTCGTCGGGGGGAAGATATACTCGAGGCCCACGTGACATGACATCATTCGTGGAGTAGACAGACGCTTAGTCAATTGTGCGCCTGTCTTGTACACTACAATGTTTGAATCCAATGTTGCGACGAGTATGTCAAACTAAATCCATACGCCAGAAGAGCGGGTGCAAATGCGAGGCTCTTTATAAGGTACAAGAGAGCCCCATTATCGTGGTCAGTTCCTCGGACGAGGATATGGATGGCGGACCGTATGCTCCGACACCCCTACCGTCATTGTTCCAGCGGTCTGTAGCTAGTCTGACGGGCACAACCATTCTGAGCTCCTTGAAGGGTGATTTAGAAATGTCTAGGGGTGTCGTAGTCAGCACCAAATAGTCCTGCAGTCCAACTTTAATAAATCATGATTGCATACGTAAGTAGGATGAGCATACCCTTACGGAAAACCCACTCGCTCTGAACCCGCCGACAGTGACTTCATCACTAATAAAGATGTCACCAGAGAACGCCACCCAGTCGGCCCCATTTCCCTTGATGCGGCGTAAGAACAGTGGCAAACATTGTTAATTTCAATACGTACGGTGCTTCTGAATGCGCCTTCACCAATACAATCAACCCGCCAGATATCCGCTTTGGTCTCAAAGACGATCGTATTCCTGGAACCAACGTTAAGCGGGAGGCAATTTATCGTTCCAATTGGCCATAACTCACCGCACATCCACCTTTATTTGTCGCATAAGTTGGATGCGTGTAGTCTGTCTCTTGGGAGCGATTAGACCAGCCGCGGGAGCGAGTGGTATAAAAGCCCGTAGGGAATCAGCGTTGGAATGAAACGATAAATGGAATGGAATGGGTTGGCGGAGGCAAAATATCCGTGTTGCCGGGATGTACAACTAGCGTGACAATGTCACTATCGTGAAAGAGAGACACCGATAAACGAACCTTGACCACCAGATCTCGTATCCCTTGGCGGTTGGCCACAATCACCGAGGGGAACAACTTCCACTCGGGCATTTCCGCAAAGCCACCATTCGATGCGGTTGCCAAAAGAGAAGCAGGGATTGCCACGGGTGGGCAACTACGCGGAAGATACAAGAACGGCGTAGAGACAGTCCTACGTGGGAGAACAGTTAACCTGGCTTTGGCATGCACACACGGCAGCATACCCATCGTATTTCCGGAAAATTGTGGATTTAACCATACTGGAAACACCATTGGGCTTCACTACGACTGCGCATATACTGTACTTGACATTTGCCCAGAACCCCGGGAGCTCGGACAGATGTGCTTCAAAGCTCGGCGGCAAAACCTACGTAGCAAGTAAAAGATAGGGTCGCCCGTGAGACCTACATGACCACGTACATACGTCTGATCCCCGTCGGAGTATGTGGTGGGAAGCAGGAAGCTGAACCGTAGCGATTCGGGACACGGTATGTCTCGAATCCTATCCTTAATCCAAAGCATACTCTTGTAAGAGAATAACTTGCGAGTGGAGGCACCGCCCTCCGCCAGTTCTACCAGCTTGAGGACCCCCTCGACCTGGAGTGCTCATCACCATCTGACCAATAAAGAAATGGACAACTCACCTGTACCTGAACGCTGGTGATACCATCCGTCTTGCCAATTTCCACCACACCTTGGACGGATGCGCCAAGACCGTAAACGGGAAGCGCTACCTGATCATCCTGATCAACCAACCTCAGACTAACGTTGCCGCTCTTCGCCTGCTTGACGAAGGAGCGAAGCGGTCTGTTCGGGCGTAATCGAGGGTTGAGCGCCAGTCGGTACTCATTTGCGCGTGGTGTAGGGGTGTATGTCGGTGAAAGGAGCTGCGATGAAGGAGCTGCGTACTCGGGAAGCCGTGGCATGAAAGTATTCTGGCAAGCTACGAAGGACTTGGGCCGGAGGCAAACGGTGGACGTGTGATCGGTAGTTCATCCACCATATGGTCCGTCGAACTATACTTAAAACCGGCTTCCCACTCCGCTCGCCGCATTACCGTATGCCGACACATTGGACGACGAGATGGCCGCGATAAAATCAGAAAATAGAGCTGTTTGCGTCGCTTTCTGAGGTTTGCCGAGTTTATGGGTGCTTGTGGGAAGCATTGAGGCGATTTGAAGGTTTTCGAACGAGTGCCCGAGGGATTTTTCGTGTGGAATGGTCATGCCTGCAGTGCGGTTCTCGGATTGAGACCATATGGACCTACACCATAATGACTAATCATGCACATGAACCCTCCTATTCCGTACCCGGTCATTCTACGGCTAAAATCCACCCTTGCCACGCGCCCGGGCAATGGATCCTTGCACGCCTTTAATAATTCCTTTCAGTCCACTCCCGACACCTGTTGAGTCTGTTAGAGGACTTCCATCTTGGTCAAGGTATACCCCATCCTTCTGCAATTCATGGAGGTGCGTGTTCTGTACTCTTCTGATGGTATCTCGCCAGTCTTTGCAGACCACTGGATTGTCAATCATTACGTTCACTTCCTGGCTGTGGTACCAAGATTGTGTGTCTGGCAGAGAGTAATATGAGACAATGTTCAGCAGAGACACACCGTACACACCCTGGTTCCCATTCCCAGTGATACCCACAGCATCATCGATAATCATTAATTTGACCTTGATCAGAAGCCAGACTTTAGATATCCAACTCAACAATAACATGAACAGAATATGTACGTGGCAGTTCCGCTTTTGTGCAGATGCGTTGATTGGCTTAACCTGGTCCTTTCCTGTGAAAAAAATCACGATACTCTGACTATCTGATGACGACGAAGCTCACCGGTATACCAATAGAATTTAAGTCGACCCTTTTCCTCCTCGTCCAGCTGTGCGAACATCTGTTTTGAGACTTCCTCGTTGATTCCCCCTTGACCTGGCAATACTTCTCCCCCGTCATTGTATCCAACATCTATGTATAACGTGCACTCAATCCCACGACGCACAGCGTTGAGAACGCCTTCAACCGCGGGTGCCGCGTTGAAGGTTGGTGACTGGATGAATACATTCTTCTTCGCGTACTTCAGTCCGGCGAGCCAGGCGACGTCTTGAGCATTGACTATTGCACTATCCGGATTGCCCAATTTCCCATACGGCGCGCGATTCAGAATGACCATGGGACATTCTTCGTGTGGCGCGTGGAACATGTGAGGTAGATATTCATGATCAGCTGATGTGGGTGATTCATGTTCAATGGTTCTGTACGTATCGGGTTGATTATCTGCATCTAGAGCCGGCCATCAACCCTCGAGTCATGCAAATGTAAGCAGAAACTAACTTAGATGTTCGGTGATCGTCTGATATCTTCCAGAAATGAAGACTTTGCCATCTGATGCGGCACCATGCGGGATTTCTTCGTTTTTCAAATTGTGGTACAGCTCCGCGCCCTTTTTTCCATCAAGTAGATGTACGGATGCATACTGATTGTCCATTCCGAACCTGTAGCCGCCATCGGGTTTTTCAAACGGTCTGTCCAACAGAGGCAGCCTCGGATTCATCGGCCTAAACCAACTTATGAGAGCCATGTCGTAAAAACTGTCCACAATGGGACCCTCGAGGTGTACCATCATCTCCACGTTCGCACGATCTTGGATATTATTCGAGTTTACCAGTGCTACCTTGCGATCAACAACCATAAATTTGCAATGGAAAGTTCCCAGTAAAGGTCTAAGGTGAAGGTGTTATATACAGAAAACTCTTTGGTTAGAAGGTCATCGTGATCATAATGATACTCACTGGTGGAAATTCACTAGCTCGAAATCGAGCCACGGCATCTCAGCCCTCCTCGGTAGTTTGACTTCATCACTCAACCATTCTTCCTCTTCAACGAGCACATGACTCTCCGCAAGCATCTTCAAGTTTGCGCGGTCGTAGATCATCTTCACGACAACCTTCTTTACCCGTTTCTCCGCACGTCTTGATAGCTCTTTCAAAGCGTCGCAGACGTATTTGGACGCCTTGGATGCTTCCCAATAGTTCGTTGCGAGAATGATTTCGTGCTCTGCGTTAACGATACAGTCGTAATAGTGTTGCATAATGTCTGGTATCCTGGAAACACTTTAGTCTCTATATCACATCAGACCTCTCCGAACCTTACACGGATATTATGGACAAGTTCACGACACCTCTAGAGGCCAAAAGAGGGGGGGACACGACCCCAGCCCATGGGTTGTTGTCGATGGTAGCTAGAACGTCTATGTATATCTAAAACATAGGCATATATGGCTGCCACGACAAACGATATGCCGTCATACTGACCTTTAGGAACAGGTCGCTAGGTCGCGAACCGAAATCACCGCACTGAGCGGCCTGGTCGATGTCCTCTTGAGTCGGCTCGATTGCTTGAATACGCTCTACGTCCTTCTTTCCTGCACGATGGAAAAGCCCTCGGAAAACATCCAAATGGCCACTGCCAGATAGTTTGTGATCGTCTTTGGGCTCGTCGTAGAGGGTCTTGGCGAGACGCCCAGGAGATACAACATCATGATCTTGATCAGGGTCACTCGTGGCAGTCGCGAACGCGACAGTCAGCGTCTTGTTAGATCGGATGAGAGCGTAGACCTTTTCTGAGATGGCCATTGAGATAACGATCGATTGATGTCGATGACCCCAGCGCTGAAGTTCACAAACTGCGGCGGAGTTACCATCGCCGCTTGATCAGTCTCCACAGCCGGTGGCGCTGGGGGCAGTGCTCAGGCAGCGAGGGCGACTTGAAGTTACTCCGGCCTGATCGGGAGAGTGGCGTCTTATGTTGCGTTCAATTCGCGAATACTTTGTGAGCCTATCATCAGGGCCTTAGCGAGGAGCTCTGATTAGACCTGTATTCTCGTCCTTCAATAGGAACAAATCAAGTTCAACTTGGTACCATACTATCTTACACGAAAACTAGAATAACTATGTCTTAGATGCATTAAGTTTGTGCTCAGTACTGCACAATCATACTGTAGAATGCAGACGAAATCTATAGCTTAATTTAATGTCTTAAATTAAATAGGTCTGACCGGCTTCCCTAGGATCGGTCGATCCAAGGGTGTGTGACTAGACGAATAGGGAACGTCTGATAAAGTTGAGGAGGAATGGATTTCAGTGGGCCAGGAGGTGCGAGCAACGAAACCACTAATAAATCCTGGTACACGTATTCGAATCACCAAGGTCAAATGGACGATAAAGACTCACTTTGACGTCGATGACGGAAGTGGTGAAACCAGAATATTCGATCGGCTGCTCACAGTGGATTTCGCCATCCCAGCTAAGAGTAGCCGCGTTGTGTGAAATCGGCTCGATGGCTGTCAGAGGATTGGGGAAAATCCTACCAATGCCAAGAACATCATCTTGCACGTTTTTTTGGTCCCCAGTCAACACCGTCGTCCGTCGGAGAAGAAATACATGAATTGGTTTCTCGAGGCAAATGTCGTTGTGTATCACATGTCCAGCGAGGCTGTCCAGAAATGTCGCTGAGGAGCAGAACGATATGTGAAAGGGCACGGGCTCGGAGGACGAGAATACTCCAACCGAAGGCATGAAGAGCTTATGGAAATAGGTAAAATATACGGTAAGGGATCCACACTGCATTACTCACATGACATTGGGCGTTAAGTGGTTCATGTTCTTTACCGTCGCCCGGGGGTACTTTGGTCATCCCCCAAATTTCTTCTTGCCATTCTTCCGGGCAGATTTTCATGGAAGAGAAAGAAGGGGGAGACGGCCTGGGTGGACGAACCCTGGGGCTATATCGCAAATATGCTGACAAACACATTTCCCTGTAATTGCGGATGAGCTCGGAATCCTCAATTAGTACGCAACCATATTACTAACTTGGTTCGGGAGAATATCGGACATGCGACTTTCCGAACAATGACATTTAATGAGTGCACAATTGCCACTCGACATGGGTCCCTGATGGACACGGAAGGCGGGAGACGGTGTAAGCGACCATGGACCTTGTCCCGATAGGAGGAGGGGAATGCTATTGAGACAGGTAACATGCTGGGGCACCCGTCACTGGTTAAGTCGTTTCTCTGCCAAAGCAGGCGTTCTTCGGAGAAAAGCGTATGTAGTAATAATCCGGATCTCGTTTTCACGCGAATTTGTGCTTCCAACTGGGTCCAAGATCAATACGATGAAGAGGGAGAGGAAGCGGCACCAACCTTGATTACTACCGACAATATTTTTTTCCTATTTGCTGGCGCAAATTCACCATGCACGGTGCCACATAACCCAAAAGTAGGAACCCCATCCTCTTCACGGCAATTTCGCAGCGTGAGAGACATGCCACGTTCTTCGTATGTGAAAGCGCAATTCTCGCGGTAGTGAGCTGTCCGTTTTGGTGTCTTTTGGATACACTGCTCCCCGGGTAACGGCGCCAAAGAATAGTTAGGTGGAACAGAGCTCGGTGAGTAGCCAGGGAGGTCTACGTCGGTGAATATTTCCATGGCGGAAAGGACAAGGGAAGAAGCCGCAGCTGTCAGACGGTATCAGTAAACTTGAGCGGGAGATGAGTCTCGTGGCCGGGAGTTCGGGATATATATGAGGAACAGCTTATGCACAACAGTATGTATATCATGGTGATTTGGCAATTCCTGCGAACACCGTTGCCGTGTTGTGCGGTCAGGAACTAGGCGATGCCTGAGATTATCGAGTGGCTATGTATCAATACCTGGCACGTACCCAGCGAGTTTGATGGGTGCGGGAATAGCGTAAAAAGCAGTGTGTGCTGTCCAAGTAACGCCCGAATGCACGAACCGAGCGTGGCCCATGATGATATACACAGAAAATTTGATCTGTGCTATAGTAGCGGAACCCTTTAGCAACTTAGTGATATCCAAATCTCGATCCAAATGGCAGCAGCACGTCAAAGAAGCTAACTGGTTGCGGTGTGTTGTCAACTGGATGAGTACGAGGAAGTTTGACTCGTGCAATATCGGCAGCATAACAGCTACCACCTTTGAGTTGCCGGTCCAAGTCTTTTACTCAGTGGCGGTGCTGGAAGGCTTGTTTCAAATTGCGTGACTACATGAGCTCCGATCACGCTAATGCGGTCTAAATCACACGTGCCGACTACGTTCGTCAGGCTGTTTGCCACGTTGTACTGGAGTGGCAACACCTAATATCAGGCAACGTCTGTGACACGATGCGACCTCATGCAATCCATCCCGGCCAAGGATTCCCAGCAAATGGACATTTGCGTCGCGTGGCTGACTGGTAAAGTTCTTGTTCTCCGAGAAGAGCAGGTGTAGAGGGGCGGAAGGGACCAGTTGGCAACCATACATGTGAGCCTAAGGTGACGTCGGACAAGGCTCCGCCAACCCTACTTGAGGCAAGTGAGGCATCATGCAAATAGCTCGACGCTACTTGATCCAAACCGCTGAGGCCAACTCAACGAGACACGGTTACTCATGGATCGATTGACTGGATCAACTCTTTAGAGTGAGTCGCAATAGCCAGAAACGTTGTTTTGACTGTCCAGAATCAGTGCCAACTTCGGAGGTTTCCCGAGTTTGTGGAGGTGGGTCTAGCAGTATATTCTACCAGCTCACCCTGTTCACAGGCTATCCCCTGAAACACCGGGCGTGCTCCAGCCACTGCTGCCAGTGCAGCTGCTGACCTGATTGTTCCATCGTGATCACACCGAGGCAGAGTAAGTGAAGGTATCTTCCGGTATCCGATGCCACTGGCGAATGCAACATCTGACTGTAGCTGTGTCTCCCCTCGTGAAAGGTTAAGCGCATGCTAAATCATAATGGCGAGTCACTCCACTGGTGCTTCAGGTTATTCAAACGTGCTTCGTTCCTAAGTTATATTATGCGTACAGGCGCGTAAAGTGTTGTATCAAATGCCGTTTTATCAGGGTAGGGGTGAACAGAGGTCAATACACTTTGGAGGGAAGTCCCGAAATCGAGACAGTGTGCCGCGACCCCTTCGATCAGAACAAGTAACACGTATTTGAGGCTATCAATTCAGCGAGACGCTCGTTGGAGAGGTTTCGCCAGCGGCGGAGGAGTGTGGCTTGAATGCCTCAGACTAGTCAGCATTAAAGATAGCAAGGGAGCTTACTAAGACCCGTTCTCGATTCGCAGCGAAATCATCATTATGAAAGGCATCATATGCCCACATACTAAGTCAGGCCAGCATCGTTTGTCCAAGGATCTGTTACAAGCCGTACCAGGCAGGAGTGTGTTACTCCTAGCAGTGGAGACTTGAGTGGTTGTCGAGGGGTGATCGAAAGAACAATGGAATCCTGTATCGAGAAGGGGTAAATGTATGGTCGAACCCTATCGTCGGTGAATGATCACACCTTGACAGAAAATTTGGTAGTGGCGAAACTGGGGGCGGTGAAATTTTGGTCACATTGAAGTACCCCGTCCCAATCAAGAGTGTCTAGGTTCTCCCAAATGGGATGTCGTGTGAGTGTGTGATATCTTGGATGCAAAGACTGCGAGGGTTCTATTTTCCCCTCGCCGAGGTTGCTATACACAGTGGCAGATTGGCCGTGTATTCTGACGCTAGCTTGTCGGAGTAGATATATCCTGATTTCCACACCCCCATCCCGTTGCTTAGGAGCAACCTGGCGACTGCCTTCTTGTTCAAGGAATGGGACGAGCGACGCGAAAGTACCACGAAGCTGTAGATGGAATGGGATTATATCCGACAAGGCAAAGGTCTGCACAGAGGGAATGAATAACTAGAGGCGTTTTAAGCGCTTGGATATGGTTTGATGCACTTCAGTAGGACTTACGAGGCACTCCACAGGGGCCAGCCCCGAACCCCGCGTCATCGGTGCGGTGCAAATAACTTCGCGCCATTCCTCGGCGGAGCATTTCACAGTGGACATAAACGGTAAATCACTAGGGAGAATTGGTAGATGTGGACGGCTTCGCGGGTAGTACGCCAGAGGTATCTTGACACTGGAGGGCACTTGAAATGGAGTCTTGGATCGCAAAAAAAGAACAACAGCACTCACGCTTCACTTCCTTTCAGAACAGGTATGATTCGCCGTGGCCGCGACAATTCGATTGTCAACGAGTAAGAGCAAGCCGTATAAGGTTTGCTACTCTCAAAGGTGGGTGGCAAGGCACGCGCGTGACCATTATCATCGAAGGTGAGTGGAAGACGAAATCCGAACGGGATGGTGCGGGGGCAGCCTTCCGTGCGAGACGCACTCCACAACCCGCGGGTCAAAGAAAGAAAAGTGGCAGAAGCAGGAACCCCAGAAGCATTGAGAAGAAATCGGCCTTCGATCTGAGCAAGCATGACACCGGATCCAAGATATCCAAATGATTCTTACCTTTAATATCACGGACGCTAAGTCATTTGTGTTGCTGAGTATCACCTCCCCTTTGATAGATTCGCCCTGACCGTAGACAGGGCATACACTGCCGGGATGTTGGTTTCTGAGAATAATGGTAAGGTGATCTGTTATTCTACGATGCACCCCGGCAAGTGCTCGCGAAGATGCACGACGCATGGATTCGATAGTTCGCTCTCCTGGCAAGAGCTCACTAGAATAGTGCGGCAAAGAAGAAGTGTGTGTGTATGGGGGTACACCGTCGCGGTCCATCTTGCACCTTCGGTGTACGCGTGGCCTGGTGGATACACATGCACCTAGCAATGGCGGAATAAATATTGTATCACTCGACCGTCGAGTCAGATTGCAAGAACTCAATCGCGGGCCCGCGGCGGTGGCGAACCCATATTCAGTCATCAATAATCTTGCAGTGTAATCATGGAAAAGACCCGCAACGACTTACTTGTGTTGTGTTGCTATTCTTATCTAATCGGTTAGAATGACCAGAAGAGTTGCCTGGCTAAATACAGTGCCACGGCGTCTAAATGTATGACCGGCACGTGGGCCTATACATCCGTGTCTGGTGCGTCATCCTTTGACACACTAGGCCCAAGGTCAACAACAGTGTAAAAGGCAAACGTTTTGACTTCTGGTGCCTTCGTAGTTCTGGACGGCGTGCCTGCGCCATCCTCGGAGGGTAACGGATCGTCGGACCGGTACGTATATAAGACCATCATATTGAACTGTGATCGATAAACGACGGTCCATTCAAAGCAAAGGATACGTACCTTGACGCTACCCTTGAAACCCGGCTTAATGTTGACCTCGCCTCCCACGAGGGTCACGTTTGCCCTCCTTTCCAGTACGCCCACATTTTTAAGGCGGCCACGGGACACCTTTTCTCTAGTTGCTCTCCCACCATCTCCAACTCCAATCCCGAGTTCATCATCTTCGACACCAAACATGTCCTCGTCATCATCATATTCCCATGCTTCTGCGAATGCCGCGACGGAGAACGGCGTGGTTGGCAACGATACCTGATACGAACGTCCGTCCGCAACCCTCTGGGGAGATAATCGCACTTGGATTGGATCGTATAATGGGTTGGTAAGTGCAAGCTGAAAGGCATTACTTGTCCCTGCATGCATGACACCGTTCTTGGAGTCTAAGCTGGAGCTTGGAGCCTTGCCTGCCATTCGCTTAGCTGTCCCTGTTTGAGGAAAGCCAACTGTCATTGCGGGTAGGTAGTTGGCTGCCACGAGCTTGATCTTGTAACGCACAGACTGTGCCTTTTGCTCTGGCTTGATCAATATATGCCTGCACGCTGGACATCGTTTCGACACTTTTGAGTGTAGTGGTATCCGATGTAGTCGTAGGTCGCTTAAACAAGATTAAGTGACGGCTTTGCCCACACCCACTGAGATTACCTTGAGCGCGTCGGCGTGGCCCAGCTGTTTCCCCATCGCTGTTCGAGCTTGGCTACCTCCTCAATGCTTTCCATGTGTCTGAGAAGTTCAACATCCGCGTCATCTCCACCGCCACCAAGCTGACTGAACACAGCAGTTTCGACCCTACTCTTATACTCGGGCATCTCGTCCTTGTTTATTGTCCTATCTCGACCAGCACGGCTACGCCCAAGTGGATTGTACTTGCCAACCCCAGGAATGTCACGCGCGAGCGCAGCTGAAGCAGCGGCTGTGGCAGAGGACATATGCAGGTGATGAGATGATGCTGTCGGTAAATGCGATACAGACGATGTACGCAGAAAAGGCTCGAAATGCTCCTTCAAGCGTTCGAATTCGAGTGATTCTGGAGCCGAGTCTTCGAACTTCTGCAACTGGGCTGAACGCGTGGATCAGCGCAACGAGAGCAAGAAGGACATGGTCGCTGACCTGCAAGCCCAGTGGGTTTCTCGAATGTGATGTTGACTTCGGCAGAGTCCCAACGACAATGACCACAGTACAAAATGTACGGAGCTTCTCCAATGTTGCTAAGTGAAGCAGAAGGCCGGCCGTCGCCGTCATCTGGGGGATCGGATGCTACTACAGACAGAGTGGAACGACATATGGGGCAAGAGAAGCAATTGCGTGCACATCTAAAGACGATGAAATTGGACATCCACACTGATCAAAGGTAACACACCGGTTCTTTTCGGCCCTTACGCTTGCACTGGGCACTTCGAATAGACAGTTTGGGCAGTAATAACCACTAACTTCAACAGAGACACATCGGTTACATCGGACGGCGTCACATTCTTCACAAAAATAGAGGTTGTGCAGAGGATGAAAACTTGCGGAAGACGAAGCGAACGTCGGCGGCGGCGGAGCCTGCAAGTTTGACCCGGACATGCAAGGGCAGTAGTATTGGATGCTTGGCCACATCTGAGACGTGCTTGTGGAAAGTAGACGAGGTACAGAAGGACATCTTATATAATCATCTCACAGCGTTTTAGAAGTACAAGTACACAAAAGAATGATCTATACCTTCTTACACATCATACGCAATTCTGGCTCCAACCCAAGGGTACGGGTAGTTGTGCTGGTACCAGTTGCGCACGCTACGCCTCTCAGCAATCCGCGGGATGGTGGCGTAAGATCCTCCCAGCTACATTTGAGACGTTGAGCAAATGGACAACGAAAGAATGGGCGGAATGACATACTACGACTTGGTAATTGCCATCAAAGAAGTCGGCGGAGTACCTTGGGGCGACGATCATTAACCCACACAACCTCGGCAAACGAACATAGCAAACGGTTTGCTTACCCAGGATACAGCTGAGACGGAACAAAGCCCTCAAATTTGTCAAATACGGTGGAGGTCCATTCCCACACGCCACCGTTGTGTCCCCGCCCACCGCGGGTCCCTACTCCAGTGGTAGCGCTGAGCCGCGGCTCGTTAGCAATATCCTGGAGCGGACATAAAGTCACTCACGGAACGGGATGCCAGTTCCTAAATCCGATATTTGCGCCGCCTTCGTAACCGCATTCGAACTTGTCCATGAACACGCGAAGTTCAGGTTCTGTGGGGATTCGTCCACCGTTGACACTGGCATACGCCGACAGGTTGTCGTACGAGGTGAGAACAGGCCATTCCAAAGCAACAGACATTGATACGGGGCCATAAAGCGTACGGACTCCGAGCTCTTCATCTTCAAGTTTCACCCAGCTAGCGGGGAACGCGGCTTTGTTCTTTCCTGGACCAGTATAAAACTTGAAGAATTCACCGTTGGTGACAGGCCTCCAAGAAATTCTGAAGGCATCGACAGAAACCTGCCGGGAAGGACTCTCGTTATCCCAGCCAAAAACGTGCCCTTTGACGTTCAGCGCCTCGAGAGTATCGTCAGCTTCGATGTCATCAATGCCAAGAGTGATGCTAGTAGCTCCAATGTCGACGGCCGGAGAGGAAGGCCTAGCACCAGCATTCCATGAAGCAAGCAGTTCCTCCCATGGGGGTACAGTGAAGCCTGGTGGAGGGATTGTTCCACTCCCTGCTCGCTGAAGGAGCATATAAAGTAAAGTCTGACATCGGGTCAAAACGACACCCACAGGCGAATGGCAATTAAAAAAACCTCGATATGAAGCCCCTCATGCTCATATGTCATGAAAAGCACTCGAGCAACTTTTCGCGTTAATTGAATGGTGCCACTGGTTATATCAGCGTACAGCTTCGAGAGTCGCTCTCGTACCCGATCCCTGAAAGAGAGGATAGTACTGAGTGATGGCCAGTCCTCGGCGTTTTGTGGAACTTCGGAATGTGGCTGATAAGATTCCGTCAACTTCCAAGATGCCAGGAGAAGTAAGGCAACGAACGTGACACTGGGTCGGGTCGTCCACATTGGGATCCATACCTCTCTACCGACGGATGGGCAATCAAGTCATGCACAATATATGACGGTAGACACCTGCCTCAAAAACAAACTAGATCGCGAGGGTGAGTATAAATCATACTACGGCTGCAATAAAAACCGACCTTGAATTCCTCTGGTTCAGAATGGGGCTCCTGAAGTAGACGAGAGAGATGGATGTCCAAGAACGTGGGGATGTGGCCAAGATAAAACAAGCAAATGTGACGGAGGTCGATGGGCTTCTCGAAAAGCATGGACGATGGAATCATCCGGAGCGTGACCAAGTCCCACGCGTTCCAAATTTCCTGAAAATCTCGCATGGTTGGAACACCAAACTTTTGCCCGATAATTTCGTCGGTGGGTGCGGTTAGTGACGGCAGCAAGGGAAACATGAACGGCGGGCGCTCTAGCAACCATAGGGAATAGCGTGACGTGCTATCCGTCCAACGCTGGATTGGTCGCAAGCGGGCATCAGCGAACAATGCACAAGTGTCTTTTTCCGAATACTGGCAAGTGATGATGAACATCAAGGATATAGGAACAGACGAGACGATTACCTTCAGAGATGCCTCGATTTTGACGATTTCATCCTTGGAGAAATGTATCTCTTCTTTCGTTCCCGGAATAGTGATACTGTGAGCGTATAGGCACTTGTAGAATGCCTTATGAGTACCTAATGCAGCATGAATAGGTGTCATAACTCGCCGAACCACTAATGCACTCACGACTACCTTCATCATAAAAGTTCGTATACTCCCAATCATTCAGATTGAATATCTCTGCGTCACCAAGAGCTATCCCAGCTGCCTTGAGGCCATTCATAATAAAGTTTCTCGTATGACCTTTGGGATCGTTGTAAGCAATCTCGATTTCTTCGCGGTCGTTGCCATGGTCGAGACCCAACAAGAGGGTATCTCCATAACCAGCACGCAACGGTAGTGAGCGAAGGAACAGGGCATCCTCTCCCCGGGAAAAGTTGCCAATAGAGGAACCTAAGAAGAGGATGTGAAGCTGAGCTTTATCGGTTACGGCAGTCGCGGCTGGTCCGGTAAGCGGGTCTTGATGAACACCCTGAAGCTTATAGCATTCGAGGGACGAATTGACACCGACAGCACAGCTCCTGTCATCGACTGCGTCCTGTAAGCCGCCTTGAAGTACAAAAGCAACACCGTTCTCATAGGTGCCAAGCATTCCTTTTGCTTCGACCTTTCCTTGGATAGCAGAACCGACATCGGATTGGAATAACTGAGACAGAGCCCGTTGAATCTCTTGTTCGTCCAGATCAAGTGCAAAGTACGTCGCGAAAGGACCAGTAGGAGTGCCTGACGCCGAACCGGCGAGGGCGCGCAGTATGTAAGAGGTTTTCCTCAGAGAACTTGGTTACGTCGTATTAGCGCCAAATTTGATAAAAGGGCACAGGTTGCACGGACGAATGTCACGGACATATGCTGTTCCGCACATGGGGATAGCCCGGACGTGAAATGGACTCACCCAGCACCGAGTTCCAGTAAGACCCGAGGTGGTGCGACTTCACTGCTCGCCAGCAAGGTCCGCACGATCTTGGGGGCGTGCCTTTGAAGTATTTCCTCCTCTGCGCCAAACAAGTAATATTCAGGTGCGTCCGTGGTAATTTTGTCATAGAGTCTGAGACCGTACTCGTTGTAGAGAAGTACGGTCGGCAACGACTTTGCGTTCAACGGTGCTTTGAGACCCCTAAAGATGACGTCGGTGATGTCCTGCTGGAGCTTGTCTGCACCGTCTTGGTAGTTGCGGATGTCGAGAATATGGACAGCAGGGTTCGCGTCACCCATAGCGAGGAGGGGATATTTGACTCTGGCCGGTTCCACCTAAAATTTTGAACTTCGGGGGGAACTGGTAGTTGCTGAAGTAAGCGGTGGGTTTGGAATGACTGTGCCATCCTTCCTGTTCCAGCCATCGCAATCATGTCTAGCTTGCAACAGAAGTGAATCTTATCGAGGACCAGCGGAGCTGCGAGCTGTGAGGTCGCGTCTTGGTGATGCCTCATGCTATTTCGACACCTGCTGCCGCTCGACATTGCGTGTCACAAGACAGGAGAACAGAAACACGGTACTGCGGTCTCATCAACACCGATAGGAACGATAGCAGATGTCGCGTTCTTACACTCGCGGTGTCAGGATTGACCGGACAGACAGTCCTTGATGTGTGGGAGGGTTGCTCAAGGTGCAGTGGGGATGGAGTAATGAGTGCGTCAACATTGTCGCCACTAGGCAAGAGATGCGACGGGAAACTTGAAGCACGACACGGAAGTTGGACAGCCCAGTGGCATACATTGTGCTCCATGCTTATCTGGATACGCTTTCAACCGTGCTTCATCTGCAGCGCCTCCGCGCAAGTCTCTGCCACCAGATCAGAGAATACAAGAGCTGCACTACGAGCAGAGTGCAGTCGAGCGATAGTAAACGAGCGAGGTGCTCTTCAGGGTGTCGGGGTTTGAAAATGGACTATGGGTGATCGAGACATTGCTTAGTCATTCAAGGACTCTTTCTTCGTTGCCCTCAACATCGATGATGAGCGCTGTGTTTGTTCCTCCACCACCGGGCATGCCGCCTCCGCCACCAGGCATGCCCCCGCCACCAGGATTCACACAGCAGGGCGTTCCCCGCATGCCTCCAGAAATGCTCGCACAAAAATCGCAAAAGTGGGTCTCGATGCAGAAGAAACGTTATGGCGAAAAACGTAAAGGTGGCTACGTTGATATGGGCAAACAGGTGAGTGTAGCTCTGTCCACGGCCGCTGTAGTAATAACTCGTCTCGCAGGACCTTCCTCCCGAGCACGTCCGGAAAATCATCAAGGACCACGGAGATATGAGCAATAGGAAGTTCCGTAACGACAAACGCGTTCATCTTGGTGCACTCAAGTATGTGCCTCACGCTGTCATGAAACTCCTTGAGAACATCCCCTACCCTTGGGAGCAAGTCCGCGAAGTTCCTGTGCTCTACCACATCACTGGCGCCATCACCTTCGTAAACGAGATACCCCGCGTCGTCGAACCCGTTTATCATGCGCAGTGGAGTACTATGTGGCTCGCCATGCGTCGAGAAAAACGTGATCGCCGACACTTTAAACGTATGCGATTTCCTCCTTTCGACGATGAAGAACCGCCCCTCGACTACGGAGACAACGTCTTGGATGTCGAACCTTTGGAAGCAATTCAATTGGAGCTGGATCCTGATGAAGATGGTGCAGTCATCGACTGGTTTTATGACCCAAAACCGCTTGTCGATACCCCTGCTGTCAATGGCTCTTCATACCGTTATTGGTCCCTCACTCTTCCGGTGATGGCGAACCTCTATCGTCTTGGGCGTACTTTGTTATCGGATCGTCCGGATAATAACGCGAGCTACTTGTTCGACAAGAAATCCTTCTTTACCGCTAAAGCGCTCAACATGGCCATCCCTGGTGGTCCTAAATTCGAGCCGCTTTACCGTGATACGGATACGTTCGATGAAGATTGGAACGAGTTCAACGACATCGGGAAAGTTATCATCCGGAATCAAATCCGTACAGAGTACAAAGTCGCTTTTCCTCATTTATACAATTCATTACCCCGGTCAGTCCACCTGTCTCCCTACCACGTACCCAAAAACGTCTACATTCGCACGGACGATCCAGACCTGCCCGCATTCTACTTTGATCCGCTCATCAACCCTATTTCTCTCCGCGGGGCAACGCCAAAGAACGCTCCCCTGGTTTCACATGAGGACATAATCTTTGGCCCTAACGGCGGTGATGAGGACGACTTTGAGCTTCCTGAAGTAGTGCAGCCATTCTTGGAGGACAAGCCTCTGGAAAACGATCTCACAGCGGATGCTATCGCTTTGTGGTGGGCCCCTGATCCGTACAACCGACGGTCTGGCCGGATGAGGCGTGCGCAAGACATCCCGTTGGTGAAGAACTGGTACCTCGAGCACTGTCCTCCGAACCAACCTGTGAAAGTTCGCGTGTCGTATCAAAAGTTGCTCAAGTGCTACGTCCTGAATGAACTCAAGACTCGTCCGGAAAAAGCTATGACGAAGAAGAACCTATTTCGACAACTCAAGGCAACCAAGTTCTTTCAAACTACTAGGCTTGATTGGGTTGAAGCTGGGTTGCAAGTCTGCAGACAAGGCTACAACATGCTCAATTTGTTGATTCATCGCAAGGTAATGGAGTCTTTGATTTGTCACGTAACACGCTCATCGATGTCCGTGTCATAGAACTTGAATTATCTTCACCTTGACTATAATATGAACTTGAAGCCTGTGAAGACGCTTACTACCAAGGAGCGCAAGAAGTCTCGCTTTGGAAACGCTTTCCACTTGTGTCGCGAAATTTTGCGGCTCACCAAGCTCGTTGTCGATGCGCATGTTCAGTTCCGCTTGGGTAATGTCGATGCCTTTCAACTTGCCGACGCCTTGCAATATATCTTTGCTCACATTGGTGCCCTCACCGGGATGTATCGCTACAAGTACAAGGTCTGTCGTGACGTAGACGTCGCTTCTTAATGACTGACGTGACATATTAGCTGATGAGACAAGTACGCATGACGAAGGACTTGAAGCACTTGATCTACTACCGATTCAACACAGGTCCTGTCGGAAAAGGTCCCGGATGCGGATTTTGGGCACCTGGTTGGCGAGTTTGGCTCTTCTTCATGCGTGGAATCGTCCCGCTGCTGGAACGGTGGCTCGGGAATCTCCTTGCTCGGCAGTTTGAGGGTCGAAATAGTAAGGGGATTGCAAAGACTGTGACGAAACAGCGCGTCGAATCCCACTACGACCTGGAACTCCGTGCAGCTGTTATGCATGATATCTTGGACATGATGCCGGAATCCATCAAGCAGAACAAAGCTAAAACAATCTTACAGCACTTGTCCGAAGCTTGGCGATGCTGGAAGGCAAATATCCCTTGGAAGGTCCCCGGGATGCCGACCGCTATCGAGAATATCATTCTGCGGTACATCAAGAGCAAGGCGGATTGGTGGTGCTCGTAAGGATTCTGTGTTTCCAAGTGTTACACAACTTTCTTAACTTTGGGACTCTTCTGAAAGTGTTGCTCATTATAATCGCGAACGTATTCGACGTGGTGCCACGGTCGATAAGGCGGTTGTGAAGAAGAACTTGGGGCGACTTACTCGTGAGTAGTGCGCTATCTGGTATCATTATTATTCTGACAGTGAATCAGGTCTCTACCTCAAGGCCGAACAGGAACGGCAGCACGGTTACCTCAAGGATGGCCCTTATATCAGTGCTGAAGAGGCCGTCGCCATATACACCGCGACCGTTCATTGGTTGGAAAGTCGCAAATTCGCCCCTATTCCGTTCCCGTATGTTAATCATTGCTAATACCGTGTTGCATCTCACATTGCGCGTGTAGCCCCTTGTCGTACAAACACGATACCAAACTCTTGGTTTTAGCCCTCGAGAAGCTGAAGGAAGCTTATTCAGTCAAAGGACGACTCAACCAGTCCCAGCGTGAGGAACTCGCTCTTATTGAGCAAGCGTACGACAACCCCCATGAATGTGCGTCATGTTCTGTCAATAGCTGTGACGCAGATGCTCATATGACATTAGGCTTATCGCGCATCAAACGCTTACTTCTCACGCAACGAGCTTTCAAAGAGGCGGGCATCGAGTTCTTCGACACGTATGACAAGTTGATTCCTTGTTATGACATTGAACCTGTAGAGAAGATAACTGATGCTGTAAGTCCTTTTATTGGATTATTTTTGATTCTTGACGCAGCGTTGGCGCAGTACCTCGATCAATTCCTGTTCTTTGAGGCGGACAAGAGGGGACTGTTCCCTGCCTGGATTAAACCTGCTGATACCGAGCCGCCTCCGCTCCTTGTTTACAAGTGGTGTCAAGGTATTAACAACTTGACTGACATTTGGGAGACCGGCGAGGGCGAATGTAATGTTATGATGGAAACGGTATTCTCTAAGGTATATGAGAAGATCGACTTGACGCTTCTCAACCGTCTACTCCGCCTTATCTTGGACCACAACTTGGCCGATTACATAACCGCAAAGAACAACACCGGTGTGTGCATTGCAAATGGTATAGCAGTAGTCAATGCTAATATCTTCTATTCAGTCTTGACGTACAAAGATATGGCACACACCAACGCGTACGGTCTCATCCGTGGTCTGCAGTTTTCTGCTTTCGTTTTCCAGTACTATGGCCTCGTGCTCGACCTTTTGATCCTCGGGCTTCGAAGGGCCAGTGAAATGGCTGGACCGCCCCAGATGCCGAATAACTTCTTGCAATACCGCGATTCTGCCACTGAAACTCGACACCCGATTCGACTATATTCTCGCTACGTTGACAGGTTACATATTCTTTTCCGCTTCACAGCAGACGAGGCTCGAGATCTTATTCAACGTTACCTGAGTGCTAATCCAGATCCGACCAACAACAACGTTATCGGTTACAACAACAAACGTTGTTGGCCTCGTGACTGTCGAATGAGGCTCATCAAGCACGATGTCAACCTCGGCAGAGCTGTCTTCTGGAACGTCAAGCAAAGTCTTCCCAGGTCTCTAACCACCATCGAATGGGAAGACACGTTCGTCAGTGTTTACTCTCAAAATAACCCTCAGCTTCTATTCTCCATGTGTGGATTTGAGGTCCGCATATTGCCGAAGATCAGGACGATGGGTGGAGAACAATTCTCGTTAAAGGATGCAGTCTGGAATCTCACAAATGAGCAGACGAAGGAGCGCACCGCACAAGCCTTCCTTCGCGTGTCAGACGAAGGTCCGCCAGGTTATTGTAATTCACCGTTTGAGATCCTGAAGTTGGTTTTCTCGCAGGTGTCCAGCAATTCAACAATCGCATCCGGCAAGTATTGATGAGCTCCGGTTCCACGACTTTCTCCAAGATCGTGAACAAGTGGAACACTGCCCTTATCGGCCTCATGACTTACTACCGAGAAGCAGTCATTCACACAAACGAGTTACTGGACGCGCTGGTGAAGGCAGAGAACAAGATACAGACGCGAGTGAAAATCGGCTTGAATAGTAAGATGCCGTCGCGTTTCCCCCCGGTCGTATTTTATACTCCCAAGGAGCTCGGTGGTCTCGGGATGTTGTCCATGGGCCATGTTCTGATTCCTCAGAGTGACCTTCGTTGGTCGAAGCAGACTGATGTTGGGGTTACCCACTTCCGTGCCGGGATGTCTCATGAAGAAGACCAACTTATCCCCAATTTGTATCGCTATCTCCAGCCATGGGAAGCCGAATTCCTAGATTCCGCACGTGTTTGGTCAGAATACTCCATGAAACGAAAAGAGGCCAACGCGCAGAACCGCCGCCTCACTCTCGAAGACCTTGAAGATAGTTGGGACAGAGGAATTCCTCGCATCAACACGCTTTTCCAAAAGGATCGACACACGTAAGTCATAGCAAGTAATTCCTCATTGCATTTTGACGGACCGTCTCTAGTTTGGCCTATGATCGTGGTTGGCGCGTGCGTACGGACTGGAAGCAGTATCAATTGTTAAAACAGTCCGTCACTCTCCTTTTGTCACCGCATCTGCCTAATGGTTTGCAGCAACCCCTTCTGGTGGACCTCGCAGAGGCATGACGGCAAGCTATGGCAACTTAACAATTACCGAGTTGATGTCATCGCTGCCCTCGGTGGTGTTGAAGGAATTCTCGAACACACGTTGTTCAAGGGTACTTATTTCCCCACCTGGGAGGGTCTGTTCTGGGAGAAAGCATCCGGCTTCGAGGAGTCCATGCGATACAAGAAGCTCACGAATGCCCAGCGATCTGGTTTGAACCAAATCCCGAATCGTCGATTCACCCTATGGTGGAGTCCAACGATCAACCGCGCAAATGTTTACGTTGGCTTCCAGGTCCAACTTGATTTGACTGGAATCTTTATGCACGGCAAAATCCCCACACTTAAAATCAGCTTAATCCAGATTTTCCGTGCGCATTTGTGGCAAAAAAGTAAGTTAGCGTAGTGTTGAAATGGCTTCACCCTAATGGCGCTCTTCAGTTCACGAGAGCGTGGTCATGGACTTGTGTCAGGTGTGCGACCAGGAGTTGGAACCCCTGCAGATCGAGACTGTGCAGAAGGAGACCATCCATCCTCGTAAGAGTTACAAGATGAACTCATCATGTGCCGATATTTTGTTGTTCTCTGCGTACAAGTGGAACATCACCCGCCCGTCCCTTGTGACAGACGTGAGTTTCCTTTAATGCAAAAGCTTACATGACTCACTTCTTGGTACAGAACAAAGATGTTTTGGATGGCACCACAAGTAACAAGTATTGGATCGATGTACAGCTTCGGTGGGGTGACTTTGATTCGCATGATATCGAGCGGTACACGCGTGCAAAGTTCTTGGACTACGTAAGTGACCATCGAGTGACCATGTTTCCATGTCCTTGAATCTCACGTTGTTGTCCAGGTATCCGACTCAATGAGCATTTATCCATCTCCCACTGGTGTCATGATCGGTATGGACCTGGCATACAATCTATGGTCGGCCTACGGCAATTGGTTCCCTGGCATGAAGCCTCTTATTCAACAGGCTATGGCCAAGATCATGAAGGCGAACCCTGCCTGTCATGTGTTGCGCGAGCGTATTCGCAAAGGTCTTCAGCTATACTCGTCGGAACCAACAGAGCCGTATTTGAACAGCCAGAACTATTCGGAATTATTTTCGAACCAAATTATCTGTACGTGCATTGAACACGATGCATCCAGCGCTTTGCTCTTACCTTTGGTATAGGGTTTGTTGACGACACCAACGTATATCGCGTCACAATTCATAAGACCTTTGAGGGAAACTTGACCACCAAGCCCATCAGTAAGTGCATAACCTCCATTCACAGAACCATGGCTTATTGTTTACGCAGACGGTGCCATCTTTATATTCAATCCACGATCAGGCCAGCTTTTCTTGAAAATCATTCATACTAGTGTCTGGGCCGGCCAGAAACGTCTAGGACAGCTCGCGAAGTGGAAGACAGCTGAGGAGGTGGCAGCTTTGGTTCGATCTCTACCCGTCGAGGAACAGCCCAAGCAGGTGATCGTAACTCGCAAGGGAATGTTGGGTGAGTACCGTGTCTCAACCTACAGGAATTCGCTTACATCGTCTTTCAGATCCCCTCGAGGTGCATTTACTGGACTTCCCGAACATCGTCATCAAGGGTAGTGAGCTCCAACTTCCATTCCAAGCATGCATGAAGATGGAGAAATTCGGTGATTTAATTCTGGCAAGTCCATAGGTCGTCTCGACAATGCTTGGTCTGACTATACGTCCCACGTAGCGTGCGACACAGCCGCAGATGGTGCTCTTCAGTCTATACGGCACGTCTAGTTTTCTCCTGATAACACTGATCTCATACTTCTCATAGACGACTGGTTGAAATCTATCTCCAGCTATACCGCTTTCTCTCGCCTTATTCTACTCTTACGTGGACTGCATGTCAATAATGAGAAGGCGAAGATTATTCTTCACCCTGACAAGTCCACGGTTACAGAACCTCATTTCGTGTGGCCAACGTTGACAGACGACGAGTGGATCAAGGTCGAGGTTGCCATGAAGGACCTCATCCTGGCTGTGGGTAACTTTACCATTAGTCGTTGGTTTAGTGGCGTCTTACCCTTTCAATCAAAGGACTTTGGCAAGCGTAATAGTGTCAACATTGCGTCGCTGACAGCCAGTGAAATTCGCGACATCATTCTTGGACAAGAGATTGTTGCACCCTCCGTACAACGTCAACAAATGGCAGAATTGGAGAAGACTGAAGCGCAGGGGCAAGTCACGGCTGTTCAAACGTGAGTTACTATCAGAGCAGCTGCTGGATGACCTACTGATCACGACTCTAGGCAAACGACTAACATCCATGGTGACACTATCCAAACCGTCACAAGTAAGCGAATTCTACTACTTTATACTTCCCTGACCAAATTAATTCTCTTCCAGCTACGAGTTACGAGCAGCAGGTATTCAGTAGTAAATCCGACTGGCGTGTTCGTGCCATCTCTGCAACCCATCTACCACTCCGTCTCCAACATATCTACGTGTCCAACGATGACGTGAAAGATGACGCTGCTTCCTACACATTTGTCCTCCCGAAGAATGTCCTGCGTGCCTTCATCACCGCCGCAGACCTGCGGACTCAGGTTGCCGCCTTCTTGTACGGTGTTTCCCCGCCAGACAATAAACAGGTCAAGGAAATCAAAGCAGTAGCCTGGGCACCCCAGCGTGGTAGTAATAACAACGTTGAGCTGCCAGCCCAGCTTCCCAAAGATGACTTTTTGCTGAAAGACCTGGAACCTTTGGGATGGATCAAGACCCAAGCACTGGAGCTGAATCACTTGTCGCCTACGGATGTTACCACACAAGCGAAGCTTATGGCAAGTCACCCCGAATTTGGATCATCGACGATCTGCATTGCGGCTTCCTTCACTCCTGGATCCGTTTCCCTCTCTGCCCATTCGCTGACTGTCCCCGGATTCGAGTGGGGCCGTAAGAACGTGGACAATTCGGCCAATCCGCCAGGCTTCAACCCTAACATGTCCGAGCGCGTCCAGCTTTTGTTGTCCGACCGTATCTTTGGGATGACTCTCGTGCCTGAGGGCAAGGTCTGGAACTATGGCATTGGCCTCACTCAGTTATGGTCACCCAACTTGCCGTATAGCATGACTCTGGACACACCACTCCTCTTCTGGGCGGAGGAACACCGACCTGCTGCATTCTTGACCGTGAGTTTGACGTTTTACTTTTTGAGCCTTTTCGTTGCTCATATATTCGACTTGTAGTTCGCCAACCTGGAACAGGGTGAAGATAGCGCCGATGTAGAGAATAGCTATGCATGATGTATCGTATCGTACTTGCTCGCTCTCGTTGCACCCATGTAAACGTACTCGTCGCACTTCATAATGGCACTTTTCTTTGCAAAATCAGTTTCGATTAGCAAGTGTTACCAACACAGTACTGTAAACGTTCTAAGCGACTACAACGAGCATGAGAGGATTCCAAAAATGCAAGATAATGAGCAACAAAAAAATTACAATGAGGCTGATACAATTCGTCAGGTTGTCACAAAACCGAGGGAAACCATCGATCCGCACTGAGCAAGCGTCACCACCTTGCTCTCCTCGCGCTGCGCAGACGCTGACCGTTCTGCATCAAGGTTTTCCGGTCGCGTCGTCGTAAGCACGTTGGGCTTGGAGCCCCTTCGAGGGGGTGGAGGGGAGAGGGAAACAAAATCGCAGTCGGGCTCGAACGGTGGACTTCTCAAGCCGCTCAACGCGTCAAACGACGGTGAAAGCGACCGGAAAGGAGTCCGAGATAGAGGCTTTGGTGTGGTCGGCGTGATAGGACTCGATAGCTGAAGAAAGCTGGGGTCGTTTTGCATCGTCATGATGGGCTCACCGAGCCCAAACGGCTGGGAAGACGGCACATAGCTTGGCGTGGGAAGGTCGTCGTCGTTGTCGTCGCTGAGGTCCAGAGTACTGACTTGGATGGAAGGAACTGAGTAAGGAGACTGGACAGGAGGCGTGCTCAGGATGCGCAGACGTTGTCTGATGGACAGGCTTCTCGGGGATGAAGAAGCCCCCTGGATGGAATTAGAATGTTTTGAGATGGGTGATGCCGGTCGCGATGATGG
>JBBPUA010000059.1:0-41802 GCA_038094355.1 Afroboletus lepidellus | reverse complement strand
CGAACAAGGCGACGAGGGCGAATAGGCGAGGAAATGAATTGCACTGCGACAGGCATGATGAAACCAATGGTGGTAGAGGGATTGCAAGAGTTCTCGGATTGACGCAAGTCAGGTAGTACCCACTGTAGATTCTGCAATGCATATGGGAGACGTGCGTTTCATTTCATGCAAAGCGATTCATACTCTTCCTGGGGTGGTGCGTGTCCAACTGACATGTTGGCCCCGTGCTGAGCTCCGATGCCAATACGAAGAAGATGTAGTCTTTATCATTCCGCAAGAACAGGTATATGGTGGCCTTGCCTCCGAGTCCCGCTGACCGAGTGCCTCGTACAGGTCCTCGGTTTGGTCAATTCCGGCGGCGATTGCTGCTTCGCGGACTTTCTTTGAACTTGTAACGCACAGTTTCCCTGTACTCTCTCCACATCATGAACTTGCTCAAATCCAATGCTGGAAAGTAAAAAGACGAGCCGACGAGTGGAACTCAGTACCGCTAAAACCTTGCGGAGGCCATTGACCCATATTTGAACTCCGACCGCACTTCATTGATTACCCAATCAAGTATCTTATTGTCTTCCAAGACAATAAGCGACCACTTGTCCATTCGCAGACAAAACAAAAGTGAAGAACGTGCACATGGAAAGGTCAATTCATTCTCATTCTCCTCCTCTACCATTCCACGGCAGCGAATCGTTGCTCGTCGTCGTCTGCGACAGCGATGAACAACCACGACCCATCAATGCCAGCGCTGTCTGTTCGAACTTCGACCGTCTGTTCTCTGGATATCAAGCGAGATCATGACACTCCCTCTTCGCCGACTGCATCTGTACCCGACATTCCTCTTCCCCCGCCACCTGCGCCTTCGTTCAAACTGCTCTTCTCTTTCCTTACCCCACGACGAAAGCTCGTGTTGCTTGCCCCAGCCATCGTGTCCTCCGTGGTAGCGGGTGGCATCGCCCCTTTCATGACCTACGTCGTGGGCCAGTCATTTAATGCATTCGCCGCGTTCCCTCTTACTCCACATCCCTCCCAAGCTGCAAGGCATGCTCTCCTCCATAACGTTGGCTTCGCTGCATTTGAGTTGGTCGCGCTTGGAGTTGGTGCGCTTCTCATGAGCAGCCTCACGAGCAGCCTATGGATCTGGACTGGCGAATGGAATGTCATTGAACTGAGGAGAAAGGTCTATCACGCGGTGGTGCATAGTCAAATGGAATGGTTTGATAGGCAAATGGGAAGCGACAACCCCACCAACGTGCAGGACATGGGTGGCGAGGGTGCTCCCGTTGGCGCTGGCGGCCTCATGGCCAAATTTGCTAGGTAGGAGCACATCATCTCTTGGCGTGCCGCCTTTCATTTATTTATCCATTAGGGAAACCGACGACGTGCGCGCCGCGTCTTCTCTTGCAACGGGCCAATTTATTCAACATTTAACTACAACATTTACCGCGCTTATACTTGCATTCATCTGGTCTCCACTCTTGACCCTCGTCATCCTCTCTGCGGTTCCTTTTCTCATCCTCATCCAAGGCTTTTCTCAGGCTTTTGCCACACCTCGTCTTGCACAAGAGAGCTCACTCATTGCTTACGCCGCTTCCCTGGTCTCTCGTGTCGTGTCTAATATTGGCGCGGTCAAAGCAGCAAATGCAGCCTCCTACGAACACGGTCTGCTCACCCGAGTCGCCGTTGCCGTTCAATCACTTGGTGCTGTTTTTGGTGTCACGGCTGGTACCAGCCAGTTTGTCACGATGTCTATGTTTGTCCAGGGGTTCTGGTATGGAGCACATCTAGTGCTCCAGGGCAAGAATCAACCCGGTGACGTCATGAGCGTCTTCTGGGCGTGTCTGATTGCGACCAGTAATCTCCAGATGATGGTCCCACTTCTAGTTGTACTAGCCAAAGGCAAGCTAGCAGCCGCGGAGCTCTCTGAAATCATCTCCACTTCGCAACAAATTCCCTCAGCTATCGTTGCTAAACATCGCAAGGCGCAGCCTCTTCGACGGATTACGCCACGCAGTTTCATAGGCGATTTCACCCTTATCAATCTTACGTTCTCCTACCCTACGCGGCCGACTGTTCCTGTCTTGCACGACGTCGATATATTCCTTCCATCTCATGAAACGACATTCATCGTCGGTCCCTCCGGTTGCGGTAAATCAACGATTGGTTCGATTCTGCTCGGCTATTATACCCCCGCTCTTGGCAAGGGTGAGGTGCTCCTCGACGAACAAGACCTGCGTTATCTCGATGTTGCTTGGGTCCGGAAACATGTCGCCGGCGTTACGCAGGGTTCGGCTGGCGTTGGCGCACAAGTCTTCCGAGGCTCTATCCACTGGAACATTGCCCTTGGTGCCGTCGGCAGCGGGAGGCGCATCGAAGACGTGACCCGCGCCGAAGTGGAGGAGGCCTGTCGACTTGCCATGTTAGAAGGGTGGGTCTTAGGACTCGAATCAGGGTACGAGACCACCCTGGCTGGGAGTGGCGAGAACACCGATGCCCAAGGTGGCGTCGTGTTGAGTGGAGGCATGAGACAACGATTGGCTCTCGCGAGAGCGAGAATACGGGACCCTGAGGTTCTGATTCTAGGTGAGTTTTCTTTTCCTTTACATTGTCAGTGACTTGCTCATGGTATATGCGCTCATAGACGAGTCTACGTCGGCGTTGGATCCTGTGACGCGCCATCTGACTACCGCAGCTATCCGGGCGTGGCGTTCGCGCTTGAGGAAAACCACAATTATCATCACACACGATCTCACGAGTATCAATGCCGGCGACTTTGTGTACGTTATGCGCGAGGGGCACGTCGCCCAACAAGGATTCCGCGCAGATCTGGAAAAGGTTGATGGGGAGTGGAATAAGATGTTACGTCAAGGTGGCTGCGTCAACGACGATCTATCAGATGCGCGTCCGCCTGTATACGAAGAGGTCGCAGAAATCCTCGCTACCCAAGACGAACAAGTCCGGGCGACTGAAAAGGCAAGGAGCAAGCACTACAGTCTCGCGCCAACTCTCGGTCGCGTACGCCCTATCACGATGGCGATTGGAGGGTGGATGTTCGAGGTTGTCACCGAGCTGACGAAGACGGCAAACGGTGACGTCGAGGACCAGGTTCCCTCTTGCCCAAATCCCTCTCCTGTCGCCTTGAACCAGGCCACCCAGTTCGAAGGTGGCGCGGCCGGAAGGCAGAGGAGACCTTCAAGTATGTCGATCGTGGTCCCTCCGCTGGTCGCACCACCACGTGCGTACGATGGTCGCCGGACAAGTTTACCGCTCACGCCTGCATTCACCTCTCCCTTTACTCCGGCTACCCCACCTCAGCGCATGGTTGAAGATGACGAGGAGTTCGAGAGCGAGAAGCTCAACCTGAAACGGAGCGCGGAACAGGCTGTCGGACGACGCGAAAAGCGCACAAGGAGGGCCAACGGTGTTGAAGTTACCATACTCTCTCAAGCACCCGAGTCGACCTCGATCTCGGAGGCGGTTCCCACTCTTGGTCTTATCGCCACCCTACGTCGCGTATACCCCACGATTCCCGCGAAACATCTCTTGTTCCTCGGCCTATTCGCTTGCCTATTGAGTGGCGCTATGACCCCCATCTTCTCATTCTCGCTTTCTCGGCTGATGTTCCAAGTCTCCGCGAACCCTGGCTCCTCGACGATCAACTCCTATGGCGCTTTCGTCCTAGGCATGGCGGCCGTCGACGGTCTGGTCATGGGTCTGAAGTATTTCCTGATGGAAACTTCCGCTATCCTGTGGATCACCCGTGTGCGCAACGCCGCCTACTCCCGCGTGCTCTCGCAGGACAAAACTTGGTTCGACTCCCCTGCGCATTCCCCAGCTGCCCTCGCACAGGCCCTCGTCAAGGATGCGGATGACGCGCGGGCTCTTGTGGCCGTCGTCATGGGCCAATCCCTAGTCGTTTTGGCCATGATGGGAGTCGGCCTGCTTTGGGCTATGGTATGGGGTTGGCAGTTAACCCTTGTGGGTCTTGCTATTGGCCCTATTTTCATCGCCGTCATGGCTGTCCAGGCGGGGATGGTCGCGAAGTGTGAGCTCCGGAATAAGCGAGCTCGCGAAGAGGTCGCGAGGGTTTATTACGAGGTACGTTCACTACGTCCCCATTGGTCGCCCTTCCGACGACTCATATCTCATTACCGCAGACTATCCTCAACATTCGCAGCATCCGCGCCATGTCTCTGGAACCAGTACTGCAATCCCAATTCGACGTCGCTGCTTCCGCCTGTCTTTCTGCTGGGTCTCGCGGCGCGTTCGTTGAAGGGTGCACTTTTGGGGTCTCATCCGCCCTCATCTACCTCGCAGAAGCGCTCCTGTTCTACGTCGGTGCGGTCCTCGTCGCGAACGGCACCTATACCTACCTTCGCATGGTCCAGGTTCTCAATCTTGTCGTCTTCTCGGTCACGATCGGCAGTCAGATAATGGCGTTTACTCAACAGATTGCCAAGACCGTCCAGGCGACTACGGATCTCTTTCAGCTCGTGACATTACCCACTGACAATACGAGCGAGTCCGGTATACTTTGTCCACCGATTGCTGGCGACCTTGTATTACAAAACGTGACCTTTGCTTACCCAAGAAAACCGGAGACGACCGTGTTGAAAAACCTCTCGATGAAGATCTCGGAGGGCGAATGCGTTGCGCTCGTAGGTGCCTCCGGATGCGGCAAGTCGACCGTAGCGGCTCTCCTGCAACGACTATACGAACCTACATCTGGAACGATATCCATTGGTGGACATCCACTCCGAAGCACAGACGTCCACCACCTACGCAACCACGTCGCGGTCGTAAATCAGTCTCCGAACCTTTTCGACGGGACTATCCGTGAGAATATCGCGTACGGCCACCTCGGAGAACTAACCGACGAGGACGTTGTGCGCGCCGCCCGCGCTGCGCACGTGCACGACTTCGTGACGTCGCTCCCTCAGGGTTACGACACCCTCGTGGGTGAGAACGCGGCGCTCATTTCGGGTGGGCAAGCGCAGCGTCTACAGATCGCACGGGCGCTCGCGCGGCCGTCTCGCGTGCTTATCCTGGACGAGTGTACGTCGGCGCTTGACGGGGCGAACCAGGCCGCCGTGCTCGAGGCAATCCGAGATGCCAAAGTCGGTCGGACAACGTTGATGGTGACGCACAAAGTCGAGGTGATGCGGGTGTGCGACCGGATCGTCGTCATCGAGGACGGCGAGGTCGTTGAGGAGGGGCGATTCGAGGAGCTCGTCGAGCGCAAGGGGTTATTTGCCAAGCTTGCGAGCGGGGGCGAGTGGCTCGATTGAGCCGGTTTCTCGTCTTCTTTTTTTTTTCTTTCATCGGTTTATGATTTACGTGACTCAACTCCCAAGGCATCCATCCACCATGATCAATTATTCTTTTTATCTTATCCTCCCATTCTTTTGGTTTCTTGGACACCACCGGATAACTCGCAAAGAGGCCCACGGTTGTGGAGCCTCTCCTACCTGTACATTCGACCGTTCATCCTATTCCCGTTCTCAATCACCATTTATCTTTCCACTTTCTCTCCTTGACGCTTTGGATACCACGAACAGCACGACTACGCATTCTTGTAGTACTACTCACGCTCATTCCTTACATCACTCGGTTACATTGGTTAGATGTATAAAGGTAAACGCCCTCAATTTTCGGTCTAAAATGCAATTCCATCTATTCTTTCTATATTGTTCGTGCCATCGGACTCGGAATGAAGCAATTAGAAGGGAGCACAGCCACTGCAAATTGGGGCCTGACATTATTCCATCATGCATTCCTTTGGCTTGCACTGCCCAAGTTTACGCAAACTTGCACAGGTCGTAAGTCGTTGCATCAAGACGTGCTCCATTTGCACTGGTACATATCACAGGATGATTCATGTGTAACAAGACATGAGCTGGCTGTAGCGGCTGGAGATGCGGCAGACTGCAAGGGTATGTAATGACATTGGGCGACTGGTGTGCTCTGGAGGACAAGGATCGGGCACTCGCTCCTGTCTCCTTGCTTGAACCTCTCGACGAGAAAATCTTGCCCGTGAATGCATTCGTTCAGCTGGAGCGTACATTACTCCACTTCTGCGTGACAGCGACAAAATGAAAGTGATTAGATAATCTGGTGGCTATATAACCGCACACTGCTTGTCTAACGCAAAACCTCCAACAGCAATGTGTCTGAACGTTTTGCGAGTATGGCGTTGCCCGTGGAGTGGAGCACCTCCAATGCATTTGGGTCCAAACAGCAACTTGCCAGAACGTGCCTCCTCGTTTTCTGACTGTTCAACATTCATCATGGGTAACTCGCCATCAAAGAATAACAGCACTAGCGCAAAGACAAGCCACTCAGCGTCCGACAGTAGCAGGAAGGTGTCCCATCTCGTGGTGATTTGGCGCCAAAAACCCTGAACGAGACGGGCCACCTTTCTGCTCAGAACATTCGGGTGTGCACCCAAACCCTGACTTAATGAAACAACTTGGCCACCTTGGATGTCAGATAGACAGACTTTTGCCTATGCTCTCTCGTCTGGCGAGGTGGTCACGGTGGCAATGGGACTTAGCGTGCAACCCTGACGAATCCTGCAACAGGTTAAAATCCAGAAGACGCAGGCAGAGACGGAGAGTGATCGGGTCGCTAAGGAATCACAGAAAGGGAGCGGTTGCGGAGAAGGAAGAGAATGAAGATAGTGGCCATACCACAGCTGGTTACCAGTCTGAGCGAACTGTCAGACGTCGGGAGCACTCATCTGTGAAGCACTATGCATTATTGGTGCAGGCTTTGGCGCAGCCATGAGTGTCATTGAGCTGTGTTGTAATATTGCTATCCTTGAGTCGCATATTGTTGTCACCTAAGTTTTCTACGGCTGGACCTAAAATGCTCCAGTGTTCAAGTAAGATCAGGCAACGACGCAACATTGAGAACTTGACCAATCGACTTGGTCGTGTCATGTCGAGCGGATGGGAGGGAATGGCCCAAGCGGTTGTATCGAGCACGACGACGTCCGTGGATCAATGCACACATACCGTGTCCAGAGCCATGTGTGGAATCGCTTGAACGCAGTAGAAAACGACCCATGGGAGGTCCACGACGCATGCAGCCACCTATGTTCGGGGACGTAAAGGTATAAGGATGCAACTTTTTCACTATGATCAAAAAACTCACCCGTTATCCTCGCTCAAGATATGCTGTGTCGTCTAAGGCTCGTCTTACAATTTTTCTACAGCGATCTGCTGTATCTCGCCTTGTGAACAATCCATCTGACGCGCTCCGCTGGTAGCACGATCCTGAATCTTATACATACCACATCTACACCTCAATAATGCAATCTCCTCACCCAACCCCAGCCACCACGCCAGTTACTGTCACCAAGATTACTGGCGCCACATCCAGTGATCAGTGCGAATGCAACAACGCACGCGATCGCATGGCCACAGAGCAGGGGGTACGTAGCCCATTGTTCGAATGGCCTAGGACTAACCAGAGAAACGCAGTGTGCGTGGACTAGGGATTTCTACCTGGACACCTTCTTCAATCCCGTGTGGACCTCCGGCCCGAACGTCTTCTCCTTCGCCGAAAACGGTACCATCGTCCATCCAAAGACGCACAAGTCAGAATCCCACCCAGGCTATATCGCGCAGGCTCAACGTCTCGCATCCGCAAACGCCTCGCGCTCCAAGAGGCTCTCGAGAAACACTTTGGAATACAGAGGGGGTGTGGCGGGTGCGGGAAAAGAGGACGTTAAGCAAGAGGAGGAACGGGAGAGGACGAGGGCCCTCGCCGAGCTCGACAAGTGGCGGCAATGGCTGCCATATGGCATTTCAGATGCCTGAGCTGGGGCTCGTATACACCTGGCCTCCTAAGCAAAATGGGGAGTGACTGGAGATGATCGCCTGGAGGCGGAAAGGGCCATTGTTAAGTTTCAACGTACTCACCGTCATTTCCTAACATCCTAGCGCGCGTGTGGGCAGTAAGTTAAACAATCGTTCTGCATTTCTTCGATCAATGTTGTAAGGTTTTTTTAGACTCCAGCTAAGAACGTCGAACGCACTGAGAAGAGAGCGGCTGCCACTCATGATAGTAACCGCGGTGACTATTTTCTTTATTGACTTATTGTTCGCCCGACACTGCGGAACGCCAGCTTTCGGACCAACTCGGTAACTGTACCTTTTGTCAGAAGCATTTAACACCAGAAATGCTCATCGACTAACCCATCGGAAGATGGGTTTCATTCACGTTTACCCTGTTTTCGTATAACCATCATGAGAGCCTATTTGGTCGCCTGCACTTGCGTGCGCTTGTTTGCTTCCGTAGCAGCCGAAGCCCGAAGGCTGGCCATAATTGGGTTCATGCAACTTACGTTTCTGTCCATCTCCGTTGTTCCGTAAAGAAGCACCAGCACCATGTTTGGTTACGACATATCTACCCCACTCCCCCCACCTTCACAAGGCCAAGGACAATATGCATGTGTTTATGCACGTACCACGGTGGGGCCCTAGATTCTCTTTGCCCAGTCTGTGTCACGGTTGAGCCAGTTTTGACCTGTCGCATGTGGTGTATGGGATACGAGATTGATATGGCACCTCCATTTGTGTTATTACGCCTACGCCAGGTCGCGTGTTATGGGTTAACGGCTCTTGGTCAGCGCCCGCTAAGCCTGACTGGGCCTTATCAAGACTCGATAATTCTCCGCCTTTTCGCTTGCCACTTCCGCTGTCGCCATTAATCCTCACTCACGTCGCCACCTTCCTTCACCTCCACGAGACTATGTCTTCCGATATCCAGGCGGCCTTAGTACAAGTGCAGTTGAACGATTACGCCTCTCGTTGGTCGTTCATGCTCGCGGTTGACTAAGATTTAATACGTTGCAGTCGCGATCGTGATTGCTGTCAGTTATGACCATTGTGCGCCCCCCATTTTGATGTTTACTTTGTCGTCACGCTGAAAAGGCTCCTCCGCCTATGAGGTCTCACGTTTTCGAAGGAGGTAATATACCAGTGTGAGTATTTATTAGATTTCTCCCACCTGACAATTTTGTAGATAACCTACATTTGGGTTTGCAATCGTCGTCTTTGCTGAGGGAGCATGGTTGATATACATAGTGCCAATCACAGAAAAGACCATGGACGCGGGTGTCAACGTTATTTCTTATTGTGAGTGGCTCATCATTTGGCTACTTCGAAAACTCATACCTCGTCCACTAGATTCGATATGCGAGCTATCCTGCTGTCCTGTAAGTTAACCACTGACCCGAGTGCGTGTCAAATGTTTACTTCACTTTGCTTTAAGTACTTTTGCGTTCTGTATGTTCATGGCAACGAGTTGTGGTAGGCAAAACTAACGAACTTCGCGCACGTGGAGTTGGCAGTACATTCATACCGGGTCTAGAAAAGGTGCGAGGCTTTACCACTGCATCTCGCAGCTCACTTACCTGCATACCGCGAACTCCTTAAATAATAGACGTAAGCCCTCCTACATCTACGTTCGAGACGACCAAGTGCTGACTCGGTCTAATAGCTGTGAGCATTATCAAATTGCTACTTGGGCATCTGGATTAAATTCAGATCTTTCCAGGCAACGTAATCTATCTTCTAGGCAAGTGGGCCTACTCGATGTTTTGGGTGGGTGCTGACAGTAAGTGTTGCCATCGCCTATACTTTGATGAAGCCTGATGATTATTTTAGTGGTGATGATCCTTCGTGTGTACGCCATGTACGATCGGTCGAAGATCATCCTAGGTGTTCTCCTCGCAATTTACCTCACTGAGGTCGCAACATTCCTCGTTAGTTGTGGCATTTACAGTGACCCGAACTATGGCGTAGGTATGCATCGAGAATACCAGTCGATTTCTGCCAACCTCGAGACTATTTGGCCCACAGTATCAGTCGTGCAATTACTGGATATCAAGGTTTGCAAGATCGTTCTCAGCTTACAAACTTGGAACATCGTCCCTTCCATCTTCCAGCTCGTTCTCGACGCCGTATTGTGTGTCCTGGCAATCAACCAGTTCGTGAGAGACTCGTTCCGGATGTATCAAGCAACAGGTGTTTGGCAACTAAACAGATATATGAACCTACTTGCCAGAGAAGGGTTTTTATATTTTGTCGTGTATGTCCTCCCGTTGCTTGTGCCTAGGAGTGGCTGAACGCACGTCGGTTAGCGCCCTCCTCAACGGCTTGATTACCATGCTGGATATCATGCCGGCAGGTACGGCCCCGGTGGGATGGTGCAAGCAGGTGCTCGCCATTGCTGGCAACGTTCCGATATACACACTCTCGCCGCGATTTGTCCTGAACATACGGGAGCTATATGCGCGTGGTACGCAGGGTCGTTGGGACACTATCGATTCCGGCTTCGGCTTGTCAAGCGGAGCAGGGAGTGTGGGAGGGTCAATGACTGAGATAGGGACAACAACGGTTGTGGAAACCCAGGGAATCGGACAATTTGACTATGGTCTAGAGGAGAGGGTGGTGGGCAGTGGTCCAGGGTTAGCTTAGATGTGGAAGATATATCAACCAACGACCCAATGTATATTGTCAAATGATTGGTATTTATGTGATCATTCATCAGCGTGCGTCACACAAACCCATGTTGACTTTTCCCCAGTCAAATGAACGGCATGCCTTGCGAGGCTCCTCCGGCGTTTCTAGGCTGTGTTGCTGGAAAATTGCGTCTTAATGATCAAGCTCTCACGGACCAGCCGTTGACGACAAGCGCAATGAACCTTTCTTTCTCAACTTCTTGTGCCATGTACATCTGTTCTGAGGTCCATCCTCGCGGCTTGAGTGCGTACTGGAGTTCCGTGTCCTACTTAAGTAAGGATTGTATCAGTTCAAGTTACGACTTCTGAGTCAGAACTTGTACATTCCTCACTTATGGGAAACTCGCTGTCAAACTTTAACAGCACAAACTCGGAGACCAATTATTCAATCGTTGACAGTGGTCAGAAGGATGCCACTGTCCCTTTTAGCGATTTGGCTACAGGAGCTCCCAAAGATTCTGCTCATGTGCCAGAGGTGTGTTCCAAAGTCCTTCGTTGAACCTGACCAACGAAGCCCATCACTTTAAGCCGCCTTGGATGGCAGACAGACAAGAGCGCTTGCAGAAGCACCGCGTGTAAGTTTTAAAATTGTAATGCTCACCCTGACGCATCCCATAAGCCGAGAATAAATGTAGAGGCAGGGGATCACTCTGTGCAGACTAGAGAGTTGCAGAGAAAGCAAGCGGTCACAGAGAAAAAGGATTAAATTTGTTCAGATATCCGAGTAACCGCTATATACGGCTCGTGTTTACATATTAATAAGGACTCATCTCGAGCTATCCTACTCCCCAGGATAGAGCACAGGTCTGGTGAATGATCAAACCACAGGAAGGGAGTGGGGAGACAAGGCGCGCTGTGGTCACGTGCATCTTCAACGCTAACCTTTACGGGACAGTATGACAGAATGGTATTATATGGCGGATGACGCCAGTCGGCGAGCTCGGTCATGCATGACCCATGCTGAGGCCGCAGCGCAACCGCGTCAGAGGATGGCCATGGACGCGGCACAGAACAAGAGAAGATACCGTCACTCGGACGCATCCCTTCCGCCTGGAACGGGGTTGAAATGCCCTGGTAATTGATGCCTAGACTCGGACGTGAATGCAATGTAGCTTGTCTATCGCAGCGGGCATGGTTCGCGGGGACTGCGAGAGACTCAGGGGACCAGCGGTGGCTGGCGCCTCCGAGACTGCATCGGCAATAGCACGTTTTGGCGCGTCATTTAAAACCCTCTGGATGTCATTTGCATAAATCACCAGACTGATCATTTCTATTCGCCAAGAGCGGTTCATTTAAAGAATTCTGAATATAGAGATACAAAATAGTATGTCCATACCGTCGTCCAGCGGAAGAAGCCTCGGGCTATACGCCAAGGAATTGTAGGTCTGTTTGAACCAGTACAAGAACCAATGAACAACTACCAGAACGGCCAGCTAGGCGCCGATATGCACATACAGAACCCGCTGATCAAGCGGTACATCAACTGTCCTCATCGTCTTGTTCAGCGCATATGCTGCGCGGGTATAATCCAGACGACCAGACTCGTCCAGCATGAGTGGATAAAACATCGACGTGATCTTGTCCGTCTCCGTGTCATCTACAGCCCACATCGTCCCGATAACCGAACGGAACCCGATAAATTGCATCGCCGACGCGAGATGAATCATCTCATCTGGGCTCTTCTCGTCTCCGACGGTCGTATGACATGCGGAAAGGTACGCGAATTCGGGGTCCTTCAGATCACAGTGGATGATGCGTTCGATGGTAAACTTTCCGTCGTGAAGCGCGAACGCGGATTGAAAGGGCTCCTTGCCGTTGGCGAGGCCATGGCATGCAAAGTGGACCCATTCGTTCTTGCCCAGCTCCTCTGCAACGCGTGATATGCTGGATGCGTCACCTTCGACGCACGTAAACGTGGCGGCAACGTCAACATGATGACCAATGCTGGCTAGTTCGGAGCTGACAGCAAAAAGTCGATTCTGCCCAACAGCGTCTGCCTGGCCGATGCCGACGAACCGCGTCAGATTACTTGTTGATGTCGATGAGCGTGAACATCTAGCGCGAATGAGGGCACTCAGAGAGGGGGTATAAGAAGAGATATAGAGAGATGCAAGATTCCGCTGACCCTTCCTATATGGTCCGGCAGCGTGCAAGGGCAGAGTAAAAAACTCGCCAGTAGGGCACCACCAGATGCGAGAATGCAATGGGTATGTCGTCTGGAGAAAGTCAACGATGGGGGAGACAACATCGTCCCAGATTTCCCGTAGGATTCGGCCAAGAAGCTTTGTCTTGTCGGCAGACATTGTGCAAGGAGTGAGGTCACGGAGGATTGAAGATTGGTGTCGAATGTATTGTGGAGTGATCAACAATGGAATGTGAATTGGATCTCGGTCCTTAAAGATTATGACAGCGTCGCAACCATACCGGCTCGCATTGACGATAATGACTGGTCCTGCACTAGCTGCATGTCGAAGATCTGAAAAGAGAGAGGGAAGAAGGAAACGAGAAAGTCCAGGCAACTCGCGAATAGCGGTCACAACACTCTGTAGCTTCAAGTTGAGACGGCAAATATACTCATGCTGATCTACCCCAGGCGAGTCAAGGGCCTTGCGAATAAGTGAGGATAAACGTATGAACTTGCTTGCCAGTGTCTGCCCAGAAGGACCTGACGCAACAACATCATCGAGTGGGGAATGAAGGCGAGTGAGCTGGTTCCAGAACACACCACGACCTTGCTCGAGTAATTCAACTGCATGCTCCAGTATGCCATTACGGAGACAGGCTGAGAATGCATCCATTGCAAGCGACGACGTTTCCGTCTTGATGATGTCGAGATGTTGTGGTAAGGAGGGAAGAAGGGAGAGGTGCTCAACAAGTAATCGAAGAGATGTTTCATATGCGAGAAGTGTTGATGAATGATTGTAACGTTCAGCTTGAGAGATCCATGCTCGACAGGCAGACAAATCAGTCAGTGATGCTGCATGCGGTATAACTGCCAGCTGAGCATATAAGGAGAATAATTCATCCTGATTGCTTGGCTATGAAAACCATGTGAGAGCTAAATACGACAGAGGCATATAAGATAGCTCACCACTGCTACCGGGTCATGATGGTAACGAGCCGAGAGATCTTTTGCAAGGTTATCCAGGGACAATGAATGGTAAGGGTGTCCTTGCGGACAAAGCGAAAGTGCTTCTCGGCCAAGGACAATGGCTTCCTCAAGATCATGCAAAGTCTTGAGTTGGTTGTAGTGAATAGAGAGATGAAGTGCAAGGTTGATCAGAGACTGGAAACGACCAGGGTGTCCCTGTGGGCGAAGTGAAAGTGCTTCTCGATCAAGGACAATGGCCTCTTCGAGATCCTGCAAGGCCCCGAGCTGCTCGCAGCGAGTGGAAAGATCCTTTGCGAGGTTATTCAGAGACACGGAACGATCAGGGTGTCCCTTTGGAACAAGCAAAAGTGCTTCTCGGTTGAGGACGACGGCCTCCTCGAGATCCCGCAAGATCCTGAGTTGATTGTAGCGAGTAGAGAGATCTTGTGCAAGGTTATTCAGAGACATGAAACGATCAGGGTGTCCTTGTGGGCGAAGCTCGAGTGCTTCTCGGTCGAGTGCAATGGCCTCTTCGAGGTCCTGCAAGGCCCCGAGCTGCTTGTGGCGAGTGGAGAGATCTTTTGCAAGATTATTCAGACATATGGAACGAAGAGGGTGTCCTTGCAGGAAAAACGAGCGGGCTTCTCGGCCAAGAGCAATGGCTTCATCGAGATCCCGCAAGGCCACGAGCTGATCATAGCGAGTAGAGAGATGAAGTGCAAGGTTGAGCAGAGATGAGGAATGATCAGGATGTCCCTGCGGGCAAAGTGGAAGTGCTTCTCGGTCAAGGACAATGGCCTCCTCGAGATCCTGTAAGATCCCGAGTTGGTTGTAACGAGTGGAAAGATCTTGTGCAAGGTTGTTCAGAGATATGAAACGAAGAGGGTGTCCCTGAAGGCAAAGCGAGAGTGCTTCTCGATCAAGGACAATGGCTTCCTCGAGATCCCGCAAGGCCCCAAGTTGCTTGTAGCGAGTGGAGAGATGAACCGCAAGGATGATTATTGACACAGAACGATCAGGGTGTCCTTGTTGGCGAAGTGAGAGTGCTTCTCGAGAGAGTGCAATGGCCTCCTCGAGATCTTGCAGGGCCCCGAGCTGCTTGTACCGAGCAGAGAGATCTTTCGCAAGGCTGTTCAGAGACGCGGAGCGATCAGGGTGTCCTTGAGGGTAAAGCGAGAGCGCTTCTCGGTCGAGAACAATGGCCTCCTCGAGGTCCTGCGAGGCCCCGAGCTGCTTGTAGCGAATGGAGAGATCTTGTGCAAGGTTGTTCAGGGACATGGGACGATCAGGGTGACCTCGCGGGCGAAGCTCGAGTGCTTCTCGGTCGAGGACAATGGCCTCCTCAAGATCATGCAAACCACCAAGCTGGTTGTAGCGAGCGGAGAGATCTTTTGCAAGGTTGTTCAGAGATGTAGAACGAAGACAGTGCCCTTGCAGGGAAAGTGAGAGTGCCTCTCGGCCAAGGATGATGGCCTCCTCGAGATCCTGTAAGATCCCGAGCTGGTCATAGCGAGTAGACAGATGAAGTGCAAGGTTGATCAGAGATGAGGAATGATCAGGGTGTCCTTGTGGGCGAAGTGATAGTGCTTCTCGGTCAAGGGTAATGGCCTCTTCGAGATCCCGCATGGCCCCGAGTTGCTTGTAGCGAGTAGAAAGATGAACCGCAAGGTTGTTCAGAGACATGGAATGATCAGGGTGTCCTTGCGGGCGGAGTGAGAGTGCTTCTCGGTCAAGGATAATGGCCTCCTCGAGATCCCGCAAGGCCCCAAGCTGGTTGTAGCGAATGGAGATGTCTTTTGCAAGGTTGTTTAAAGACGCGGAACGATCAGGGTGTCCTTGGGGGTGAAGCGAAAGTGCTTCTCGATCGAGGACAATGGCCTCCTCAAGATCTTGCAAGGCCCCGAGTTGGTTGTAACGAGTAGAGAGATAAACTGCAAGGTTGTTGAGAGACATAGAACGATCTAGGTGTCCTTGTAGGTGAAGTGAAAGTGCTTCTCGAGAGAGCGCAATGGCCTCCTCGAGATCCAACAAGGCTCCAAGTTGGTTGTAGCGAGTGGAGAGATCTTTTGCGAGGTTGTTCAGAGATGTGGAACGAAGAGGGTGTCCTTGCGGGCAAAGCGAGAGTGCTTCTCGATCAAGGGCAATGGCCTCCTCGAGATTCCGCAAGGCCCCAAGCTGGTTGTAGTGAGCGGAACGGGGATTCGTGGAGGTCAAAGACCGCATCGGGTGACCCGGGGGGTAAAGCTCCAGTACTTCGCAATCAAGTATGACTGCCTCACCGCTGTACTTCCTGCCGCTTTGACGAAACGTAGCAGCCAGAGATTTTGCGCGTGAATGTAGTTGTCTAACTGACAAGGAAATCAATTCTTTCACCCCGTACGCACGCAGAACGAACTAGGTACTTTGTGAATCCATGCTAGCCCACCGAGAATCGCTAGCTTCAAGCACAATTATCCTCTTCCTCCGAAATTAAACGAATGTCGACAGAAAGATACACACATATATACGTACCTTGTCGTTTTATCCTGCTGTTTCATCGAACTTGCCGCAGGGATGGCTGAACGCAGTGAACACGAACCAGGATTTTCGAGGTAGTGTGACCCCGCGTTCAATATTGCAGACCTGGCGCTCCCACGATAAGATGGGCACGTACAAATTGCAAGGACAACAGTTCGTGGACCAGTGAGCTGCCTCGGCACTGACCAATGTCGTTTCAAACCCTCTGAACGCCACAGGGCGAATATATTTGCAGAGATCACCACGGACAGATACTAGACTGCGGTCCAGGCCTCCACGTCCAAGCCCCAACTTTGGCAGCCTGAATGCGTACACCACATCGTTCAGACGCCCCTCTTATCAGACCCTCCGAGTCGCGATGCATATCGATGCTGCGGAGATGTTGTTCACGGTCAACCCCCACCATCGGACCCAAAAGCAGCGTCCCGCTTCCTCCATGCGGTCCATCCGCTCACATGTCCGCAGCTTCCTCCGTGTCACCTCGGAATCGCTCAACAACCCCATGTCGCTACAATACTTTGAAGAAGTGTTCTGCTGCCGTTTGCGCGCACTGACCCTTGCCGCTTAGTCTTGGGCACGTCGGGCTCGTTTAATTCAGTCGACCATGCCAATTGGTGGGGCACCTTCGGCCAGCTTCCCGGTGTCCAAGGTGGCCACGGGCACGACCGTGATCGCTTCTGCCACGTTCACCCCTGACCACTGGCATAGTCGCCCTCGTTTGAGTCGCCACCGTCCTCGGGCAAATCCACCTCTTCTGTTCTCGTTCTGTTCTGGTTCCATCTCATGTTCTGTCTTGTTTCTGGTCGATGGGTCAAAGTAATCCCTCAGGCTCGTCCCTACGGTTTCTCTTTGGTGATTCGAGTGATGGTGTAGTGGATGGAATCTCGGTCGTCACCTCTGTGACATGGAAAGATACTACTTTGATAATCTAGCAATGCAAATCGTTCGTCCGTCTTCTACATATGGGACTAACTTGGGGAAGAGGATGGTGTTTTACCAACGATGCCGAATGCATTGAGAACGAAAGCTCCGTATTTATGATCGGCCAACCGCAATATTCTCGATCGCGTGACCAACTGCACAAGAAAAACCCAGTCAGCCCCAAGTTCAACTTTCGATAAGATTAAACGCACGACGTTTACCTGATGTCCTCGTCTCCTCCCCCTCTCCTGGGCGCTGTATGATCACCCATCCTCCACTACCCTCTGCGAAATGCTCTTGACGACTTCAGTCGTTGTGACGTTTCTGCTTGCCTTTGCTTCGGAATGTCTCCAGAGTCCGGGTCTGTTTTTCACGTCCCTGCCCTAGTACGGCGCAAGGTAAGTTGGGTAACTCGGTTGCCGGGGATGGGGCAGCAGGTGCGGACGCGGGCGATACTTGTGATCGGGTTGACGCCCAACGCCCACGCCAGAACAGACGAAGCCGAATCTACAGAAGTGGCGACAGGCGTAGGCACGCCCTTGCCCTTGCCTGCGTGTCCTTCTTGTACCTTTTGCTCCACTGGCTGTTTCCCCTTTTACAGGGCGTGGGCTCTGCCTTGGGCATGAGCGGGGTCAGGGCAGTAGCAGCCGAGGTAGCCCTTTTCTCGTTCTCCTTCTTTTTTGCATATGTACCGACTTTTTCACCAATATCGGAGTCGTCAACTTGGACCCGTTTGAGACACGGCGACTACGGGGGGATCAACCAGCGTGCACGTACCCAGTGCCTCGGGTGATACTGGCCCAGAGACGGGACGAGGAAAGATGCCTGAAGGCCTGACCCGTCTCGTTCCGCGCCTCCACCTTCTTCAGCGCCTTTTTTGGATCGGGACACACTCGATGACGGCGAGCCTGCGTACCTGTCTTGTCCCGAAAGACGTATCCGTTGTACGCCTGGTTACACGTCATCACAGGCGCGTCGTTGCGAGACGCAATGTACGCGCGCGCCGCGCGAGGATGCCCTCTGTGCCACCGACACCGTCAGCATCGACTCATTCAAATTGCGGCCACATACTATCTCAGCTCAGTATTCAGCCCTTGTAGAAGTACCACCTGTGGGTTTTGTCGTCGACCAAGGCCAATGCCGTCGGAAAAGCCATACTTGGGATCCGAGTACGGTATCAAATTCCCACCTCAAGTCATTCTAACTTGCCGACATTCAACCAGTGACGGATGTCATTCTCGAACTCGTAGGTTCTGACAGCCGTAGGTTTATCGTCATGTTTATTTCACTGGAAAATCTGCCATCCTTCCGCGATCATCCAATCCCACAACTCCGAGGCTGAATTTTACTGCTCGTCACAGGGAGACAAGGTCGCAATTGCCATGCGACCGACCGTTGCTACCCTCGATGATGTCTCTTGACATTCGACCATCACTAGGCCTAATATCAAACTGGCTGTTTTAATGGAGACTGAGCGACAAAGCTCTCGAGGCTGATCAAAAGGTCCAGGGAACGGGTCCAGAATGAGGTTCAGAAAACTGCCAGCGCATGATTGGAGCAGACAATCTACTGCAAAGGTTGCAGACGAGGCAGCTGCTTGTGGGGCAACCGAGAGAAAAGTGGTGGCGTCCGTGCCGCCTGCATCTGTAACAGGGTACGTCGACCCCAAATCCCCTGGCTTACGACAATGAGTAACGCACGCGCACACATTGCTGCCACTCCTAGAACTATTGACAGATTCTGGTTTCCATCGATGTCCTGATTCTACCAGAATTTTGCGCTGCCGGTCCCGCCCTCTGTCAGTACGCTTACAGTGATGCAGACAGGGCACGTCGCATTGTTGGCGTGTGGGTGGCTAGATGTGCTCAGGTTTAGGTATAGAATTTCATCACGACGCGATGCAAGTCCAAATATCACTATGGACCATTGGTACTCAAGTCGCCCATCACCAGCATCACCGGGCAAGAGCACAAGTGGAGCATTAATGCGCGAAAAAGGTACTGTACAAGCCATAGCAACACGTCGTACAGGAAGTGGCATTTGTCACCAGCGGTAAGGGCGCAGTTGGATCGTACGTGCTGTCTGACTACGGGCGCTCCGGCATTCCGTTACCTGGGCGATCCAGCTCGTAAAAAGAATGGAATCAAGGCCATTGCACTGGCTGGTTTTGACCACAACTTCCAGAGGTGATGTACGACACACTATCGGTCATGCGCACGTCCAAGCAGGCATACACAGGTGACCAACACTATAAATAATACATAGATTTCCATCCATCTGGTGGTTCATTTGAGAAAATTCACAAAATGTCTAAATATAGGACAGTAAACTTATTACTGTTGCCCCACGCGAGAAGCTACATGTCAATGAGTTGAGTGTTCGTCGTACGTCTGATATGAACCTAGCACTTACAACAAGATGACTAGGCGCCGATGTGCACATACAGAACCCGCTGATCGAGGGGTACATCGACCGTTCTCATCGTGTGGTTGAGTGCGTATGCTGCCCTGGTATGATCCAGACGACCAGATTCATCCAACATGAGTGGATAGAAAGTTGACGTGATCTTGTTTGTCTCTCCATCGTCCACGGCCCACATCGTCCCGATCACCGAACGGAATCCGATAAATTGCATCGCTGACGCGAGATTTATCATCTCGTCTGGGCTCTCCTCGTCTCCGACGGTCGTGTGACATGCGGAAAGGTATGCGAATTCGGGGTCCTTCAAATCGCAACGAATGATGCGTTCGATAGGGAACTCTCCGTCATTGAGGGCAAACGCAGACTGGAAGGGCTCCTTGCTGTTGGCGAGACCGTGGCATGCAAAGTGGACCCATTCGTTCCTTCCCAGCTCCTCTGCGACGCGCAATATGCTAGACTCCTCACCTTCGATGCGCGTGAACGAGGCTGCGACGTCAATTTGGCGACCAATGTTGGTTAGTTCGGTGCCGACAGCAAAGAGTTTACTCTGTCCAGCAGCATCTGCTTGACCAATGCCGATGAACCGCGTCATATTATCCCTGGACTTTGACGAACACGGACGTCTAGCGCGAATGAGAGCACTCAAGGAGGGGGTATAAGAAGAGATGTAGAGGGACGCGAGATTTGGTTGACCCTTCCTGTACGGGCCAGCAGCGTGCAAGGGTAGAGCGGAAAACTCGCCTGTAGGGCACCACCAGATGCGGGAACGCAACGGATATGTCATCTGAAGAAAGTCGACGACAGGGGAAACGACATCGTCCCAGAGCTCACGTAATATGCGACCAAGAGTATTTGCCATGCCTATTGTGCCTGGACGAGCAGTCATGGTTCGGAGCATTGAAGATAGATGACGAACATCTTGTTTAGTGATTGACAATGGGACATGAATTGGATCATGGTCCTCAAAGATGATGAGAGCATCACAGCCATGCTGGCTTGCATTGACAATAATGACAGGCCCTGCACTGGCTGCACGTCGGAGATCCGAGAAGGCAGAGGATAGAAGGAAGCGAGAAAGTCCAGGCAACTCGCGGATAGCGGTCACAATGCCCTGTATTTCGAGGTTGAGATGGCACAGATACTCGTGCTGATCTACCCCGGGTGATCTGAGGGCCTTGCGAATAAGCGAGGACAAACGTATGAACTCGTTTGCCAGCATCTGCCCAGTGTGACCTGATGCAACAACGTCATCGAGTGGGGAATGAAGGCGAGTGAGTTGGTTCCAGAATACACCACGACCTTGTTCGAGCAATTCAACTGCATGTTCTGGTAAGCCATTACAGAGACAGGCTGAGAATGCGTCCACTGCAAGTGATGACGTTTGCTTCTTGAGAATGTTGAGATGCTGTGGTAAGGAGGGAAGGAGGGAGAGATGCTCAACAAGCAGGCGAAGAGATGTTTCATATGCAAGGAGTGTCGACGAATGCTTGTGGTTTTCAGCTCGAGATATCCATGCTCGACAGGCAGACAAATCAGATAGAGATACCACGTGGGATACAACTGCCAGCTGAGCATAGAGAGAGAACGATTCATCCAGATTGCTCTGCTATGATAACAGTAAGAACTAAATCTAATCTAACAGAGGTAAGATGCAAGTTGGCTCACTGCTGTTGTTGGATCGTGGTGGTAGCGAGTGGACAGATGATCTGCAAGGTTTTTCAGATATGAGGAACGATCAGCGCATCCTTGCGGGCGAAGCTCGAGTGCTTCTCTGGCAAGGACAATGGCCTCCTCGAGATCCGGCAGGGCACCAAGCTGGTCATAGCAAGTGGAGAGATGAATTGCAAGGTTGTTCAGGCCCTCGGAACGACTCAGGTGTCCTTGTGGGCTAAGCTCGAGTGCTTCTCTGTCGAGCACAATTGCTTCTTCGAGATCCTGCGAGGCCCCAAGCTCTTTGAAGCGAGTGAAGAGACAAACAGCAAGATTATTCAGAGACATGGAACGATCAGGGTGTCCTTGCGGGCAGAGCTCGAGTGCTTCTCTGTTGAGGACAATGGCTTCCTCGAGATCCTGCAAGGCCCCAAGCTGTTTGTAACGAATGGAGAGATGATTCGCAAGGATGTACAGAGACCTGAAACGGTGGGCATGACCTTGAGTGTGAAGTGAGAGTGCTTCTCGATCGAGGACAATGGCCTCCTCGAGATCGAGCAAGGCCCCAAGTTGCATGTAGCGATTGTAGAGGCTACCTGCAAGGTTGTATAAAGTCACAGAACGACTAGGGTGTCCTTGGGGGCGAAGCGAGAGCGCTTCTCGAACAAGGACAATGGCTTCCTCGAGATCCCGCAAGGCCCCGAGCCGCTCGTAGCGAGTGGAGAGATCCCCTGCCAGGTTACTCAGAGACGAGGAACGATAAGGGTGTCCTTGTGGGCGAAGCGAGAGTGCTTCTCGGTGGGTGGCAATGGCCTCCTCGAGGTCACACAAGGCACCGAGCTCATTGTAGCGAGAGAAGAGAAAGGCTGCAACATTGTTCAGAAACAAGGAACGAAGTGGGTGTCCATGAGGGCAATGTGAGAGCGCTTCTCTGGAGAGGACAATGGCCTCCTCGAGATCCTGCAAGGCCCCGAGATGATCGTAGCGAGCAGAGAGATGAACTGCAAGTCTGCTCAGGGACCAAGAACGATCAGGGTGTCCTTGCAGGCAAATGTCGAGTGCTTCTCGGTTGAGGACAATCGCTTCCTCGAGATCCTGCAAGGCCCCGAGTCGCAGGAAGCGATTGTAGAGATCCTCTCCAAGGTTGTTCAGAGACAAGGAACGGCCAGGGTGTCCTTGCGGGCGAAGCGAGAGTGCTTCTTGGTCAAGGACAATGGCCTCCTCAAGATCCTGCAAGCCCCCGAGCTTCTTGTAGCAAGCGGAGAGAGCTTTTGCGAGGTTGGTCAGAGACACGGAACGTTCTGGGTGTCCTTTCAGGTGAAGCGAGAGTGCTTCTCTGGAGAGGACGATGGCCTCCTCGAGATCCAATATTGCCCCGAGCTGGCTGTAACGAATGTAGAGAACTTCCGCACAGTTATTCAGAGACATGGGACGATCAGGGTGTCCATGTGGACGAAGCGAGAGGGCCTCCCTGGAGAGGACAATTGCCTCCTCGAGATCCTGCGAGGCCTCGAACTGGTTGCAGTGAGTAGAGAGAGCTTTTGAAAAATTGTCCAGAGCCATGGAACGATCAGGGTGTCCTTGTGGGCAAAGCTTGACTGCTTCTCGACCGAGAACAATTGCCTCCTCAAGATCCTGCAAGGCCCCGAGCTTCTTGTAGCGAGTGCACAGAACATTTGCAAGGTTGGTCAGAACCATGGAACGACCAGGGTGTTCTTGCTGGCAAAGCTCGAGCGCTTCTTGGTCGAGAACAATAGCCTCATCGAGATCTCGCAAGGCCCCGAGGTTGTTATAGCGAGTGCGGAGAACTTTTGCAAGGTTGTTCAGAGACCTGAAACGGTGAGCGTGTCCTCGAGGGTAAAGCGAGAGTGCCTCTCGGAAGAGGACAACGGCCTCCTCCAGATCCCGTAATGCCCCAAGCTGCTCGTAGCGAGTGCAAAGGTGATTCGCAAGCCAGGTCAGAGACCAAGACTGCATGTGGTCGCCAGGTGAACAAAGTTCCAGTGCTTCCAGATTCAACATGACTGCCTTATCGATATACATGCTCATGGCCCTGTCGCCTTCACGGAACATGGCAGCCAGAGATTTTGCGGGTGAATGCAGTTGTCTGACTGATATCCATCAATTCTTTCATCCAGCGCGAAGGCAGAACGAACTAAGCACTTTGTGAATCCATGCTAACTTACCAAACCAAGTCGCTAACCTCAAGAAAAATCATGTTCATGCTCTGAATGTCGACAGAAAGATATATCCGTACCTGGTCGACAGGGTTGGGGAGAAACAGAGGAAAAGACAGAGGAAGTCGTAGACACTGCGCTGGTAGGTGGCCGAAGAAGTGGTCGGCGCACTGGTGGTATCGCAAACAGGAATAAATGTACCTGGAGTGCTGCGGTGGGGTCTGATGTAGAGGTGCGGATGAGTCTGCAAAGATGGAAGAGCACCGGTGGCAGATCTTTAGAGGTAATGAATGACTGGAGTCGATGAACTGCCGCCTGAAGTTTTTCCGCATTGTTGCAGCGCAACTGCATCAGAAGATGGCTATGGACATGAAACGAAAGAAGACTAACATGAAGCGCGTGCCTGAAAAGCTCTGATCATTAGTTGTCACTGTAGAGGTGGGGGCAACGTAACTTGTCGAGTCAGAGGGAACGTGATCGGGCCCAAAAACAAAAATGCAGTCTGGGACGGCGGGAGACTCACTAGAGTTGTCCATCGCGGGGTCGGCGCGATGGGCTCAGCAAGGGACCTACTTGGACGAGTTGCTGAAACAAACAAAGTGAGCCAGGGAGGCGAGCCTCGGCCAGTGGGCGTGGAGTACCAGTGAACACGTTTCACACATTAACGTCATCATCAATCACCAATCATTGATCGGTCAGTGGTCACGATCAAGGAAGCCACTTTGTGCCACTACGCGGTCCAACGGGCATGCCACCGCACTGAAAATTTTGCTGCGGATTCCGAATCCCTCTCCGACTGGACACCCCAACAGCAGATAGTACCTCCCCTCCCTCCCTCTCGGTCCCTGCGGCACCACCTCTCCCTCGATGATGGTGCTTGCGTCCAAGGCGTTGATCTTCGTTGTAGGCATGAGTGCAGCCGTGACCACTTCTGCCACGTCCACCTCGACGAACGACGCTGCCGAGCCGGCGATCGTCTGGTCACCATCGCCACAGTCGGATAACCCCTCCTCTGGTCGACGAGTCAACGCGGCCCGAGTGACGTAGATGGAAATCTCTCTTGGTTGTTACCTCGGTGACATGCATAGACGCTTTTATCTATCGTGGTCTGGCAATACAAACCGTATGTTCTTGTCCTGCAAGTAAAACGATTTAGGGATTATTTTACCAACGACGCCGAGTGCATTAAATAGCCTTATGGACGAATGCTGCCCGGAACATCGTATCTGTGATCGGATGGCCTGCAATGAACCCGTAGAACGAGGTGATCTCCCTCGTCACAGGGGTTGACATCTCGAGTCGTTACTTTCTCGATCGCGTGACTAACTGCCACGATTTAGCCCCAAGTTTAAGACATTCAACCAGACTAGACGCACGATGGTTACCCAATGCACTCGTTCCTTCCTCCTCCTCATGCCTCTCCCACAAGAACCAGAACCAGGATTGCACTAGCGCCTGGAGCGGGATCACTTACTCACTAACGCTCGGTCGATTGCGGCCGCTGCATAACCACCAGCCTCTGCAAAATGCTCTGGACGGCCTGGGCCGTCGGTGTCTCTGCTTGCCTTCCATTCGAACTGTCTCCTGAGTCCAATTATGGGTCTGTTTTCGTGTCTCTGCCCCGGTGCGGTGCTAGGCGGACTATCTCCGTTGCGGGAGATACGAGCGTATCCTTGACCACTTGTGATCCGGTCGACGCCCATGTCCACTCGACGGCTGCGCCAGCGAAGTCGAATCCGAAGCCGCAAAAGTGGCCACAGGTGCAGGCACGCCCATGTAGGCATGAGTTCTTCCTTGGGTGACGGTGTCGGGATAGCAGCAGCGGAGGTAGCCTTTTTCTTGTCTTCCTTTTTTGTCCCCACCTCCTTGTATTGCGCGCGATTTCACGAGTGGCTTGTCTCTGTGCTGATTTTTCCACTTTCAGTGTTTAGGGCTTCATTGTCGGGATGTAGGTTAGCTTGAGATGCGGAAATCAGCCGGAATCCACACACGACAGCGGGCACGCACCCAGCGCCCCGAGAGATGCCGGAGAGGTGAGACGGCACGAGCAACGACAGACCCCACGTACCCATGCGGACGACTATGGGGAGATCAGCCGGAATCCAAACACAACGCCTGAGCAATATCGACCTGGACTCGATGCCTTGGAGCGTACAGTCATTGTTTGCTGGGGAGATGAGACGGCATGAGGAGCGACGCTAGACCCTACATACCGTTGTCGATCGTCTCGTTTCGCGACTCCATCTTTTACCTTTTTATAGGCACCCCGTGGAGTGAAATATACTCGAGATGGCGTGCAATTTGTTGCCTATGTGAGAGCCCGCGTATCATGAAAGACCTCCTTGTCGTATGCCCGGCAAAACGTCGTCACGAGTGCTGCGGAACGCAATGTGGGCGCGTGACGAATGCCCCCTTTGCCCTGCGACCCTGCGCGACGTCGTCAGCATCCTCTTATCCAGATCGCAACCACAAACTGCTTCCGACTTCGTACTTCAATATTCAATCCCTTGTAGAGGTGCCACGGTAGGTTTTTCGTCGACCACCAAGTGGCAGGGGTCAGAAACAAGCCGACGTCATCGATCCATATCTTTCTCGTTCCCGGGCTGGGACAGCGGGATGGGAGCGGTGGCGGGTCAAGCAACGTTGATCAAGGGTAGCGTCACAGGAACTTCGCACGGTCATTGACTCGGACGTGGTGACGTTCAGTGGGCTCGTTTGACGCGTCTGTGCAGGCCTAGATCGACGCCCTCACCCTCAGTGACTGGCAGGATCATCATGACGGTGATTCAACCACTTCTCAGCAAACTCTCACTCCTCTCCAAAGGCGAGCGACGCCCCAAAGCAGAAGCCCTCGCGCACAAGCACCAGTTCCCGCACAAGCACCTCTACGAGATTGACAGCTCAAAACACAGTTCGCACAGAAACGCCTACTTTTGGTCTCCCCTGGGTGCGTCTCTCCCTCCGTACATGTCGCCCCCGCTGATCCTAGCAAAGTAAACACATTTCGACACGCTCATCAAGAAAAGAAAGCCCAACAAAGTCGAAGCTGGTCTCGCACGAACTCGACCACTGGTACCACACAAAATTCCTTTGCATCTCACTGCTGTGGGTACAGACGACGATGCCTACCACTCTCTTCAACGCCTTTTGGATCGTGGCATACTCGACGACGGCGAGCACATGTACCCGTCTTGTCCAGAAAGATGTGCTCGTTGTACGCCTGGCTACACATCGTTCGTTGTCAGAGTCATCGTTGAGAGAGACGTGGAGACAAGCCATACTTGTGATGAGCATCGCAGAGTTCGCACGGATCACCAACCCCAACTTGGTCGCGGTCGTTGGTAGCGAGGACGCCCTCCTGACCTTTATCACTGTCATCCTGTGGATCACCCGTGTGTGCAATGCTGCCTACGCTCGTGTGCTCTCGCAGGACACAACTTAGTTCGACTCCCCTGCGCGTTCCCCAGCTTCCCTCGAACAAGCTCCTCGTCAAGGACGCGCATGCTCTCGTGGCTATCGTCATGCGCCAATTTCTAGTCGTTTTGACCGTGATGAGAGTCGGTCTGCTTTGGGCTATGGTGTGGGATTGCCGGGTTGGCAACTGACCCTGTGATTGGCCTGTAAGCCCACTGGCATACTGTCACGCGTCACACCGTATATCTACGTAGATATACAGTAGTCGTGTCTTCGTAGTCGCCCTACAGAGCTCGGTCCCGTTCTTTCGTACCCGCTCGTCTCAGTGTTTCCGCCGTCGGCCACGGTCGGTTTCCATGGCCCTGTTTTCGTCAGTGGATGGCCGCGAAGTGTGAGCTCCGGAACAAGCGGGCTCGCGAGGAGGTTGCAAGAGTTTACTACGAAGTACGTTCACCAGGTCTCCATTGGTCGCTGTTCCTGTGACTCATTTCTCATCGTCGCAGACTACCCACAACATTCGCAGCATCTGCGCCACGTCTCTGGAATCAGTGCTGCAACCCCAATTCGACGCCGCAGCTTCCGCCTGTCTTTCTGCTGGCTCTCGCGGCGCGTTCGTTGAAAGATGCACTTTTGGTGTCTCATCCACCCTCATCTACCTCGTCCCGAACGGTACCTATACCTACTTCCGCATGGTCCAGGTCCTCAATCTTGTCGTCTTCTCGGTCACTATCGGTAGTCAAATCATGACATTTACTCAACAGATTGCCAAGACTGTCTAGGCGACTACAAATCTCTTCCAGCTCGTGACACTCCCCACCGACAATGCAAGTGAACTTGGCATACTCTGTCTACCAATTCCTGGCGACCTTATATTGCGAAATGTGTCCTTTGTATACCCAAGAAGACCGGAGACAACCGTGCTGAAGAACCTCTCGATGAAGATTGCATGCCTCGCGCTCGTAGGCGCCTTTGGATGCGGCAAGTCGACGATGGCAGCTCTCCTGCAAAGATTGTACAAGCCCACCTCTGGAACGATATCCATCTACCCACTCCGAAGCACAGACGTCCACCACCTACGCAACCATGTCGTGGTAGTGAACCAGACCCCGAACATGCGACTTGATAGGGCCATCCTGGAGAATATCACGTACGACCACGTCGGGAATCTAACCGATGAGGACATTGTGTGCACAGCCCGCGTCACGCACGTGCACGATTTTCTGATCTCACTCCCCCAGGGCTACGAGACCCTCGTAGGCGAGCATACGGCGCTCATTTCGGGCGGGCAAGCGCAGCGTCTGCAGGTTGTACAGGCGCTCGCGCAGTTGTCGCGCGTGCCTATCCTGGACGAGTGTACGTCGACGTTCGACGGGGCGAACAAGGTGGCCGTGCTCGAGGCGATTATGCCAAGGTCGGCAGAACGACGTTGATGGTGACGCACAAGGTACCCTATTGGTCAAAGTTGCAGCGCCTCTTGGTCGTAGGGCATGGACTGCAACGTTGCTCAAAGATACTAATCGTGGGCAGATTTCGATTGCCTCTCAGCCGCAATGACCTGGTCCAGATCACTTAACACTGCGAACTGGCTGTACCGAGTGGAAAGACGGGGTGCAGGGCTGATAAATGATTTGACAGGCAAATATCCAGCCGAGGACAATGGCGGCTCACATCCTCGACCGTCAAGGTGGTTGTAGCGAGTAAAGAGACAAGTCGTAAAGTTGTTCGAAGATGCTAGGCGACCTGAATGTCCTTGGAACAAAGTACTACGCGCCTCCAAGTCCAGCGCGATGACTTCCTCGAGGTATTGTTCTGCTACACTGAGTTGAGTATTGGGACATTGGTGGCGCTGCTGATGACTAGTATGCGGACTTTGAATTGAGACCTTCCTCGCCGGTTGGGCGTGCCATGCTTCAGTAGTGCGGAGTGGAGTGACTCCCTGGTGCCCTGCCTATTTAAGTTGACCGGGTCCAAATGGCGACTTCCCAGAACTTTACCCTTTCTTGTTTTCTGATCGTTCTTATTTAGGGATCATTGAAGGAAGGGAGAGAAGACCAGTCAGACTGCAGCTGATCAGCCAATTGCAAGATCTACTGGATGGTTTGTGTCCGTAGACTTGTCTATGAGGAACTATTATATACAGTTAACTTGCCCATAATGTATATCAATAGGAGCCACCCAATCCTCCCCTACCATGACTACTGACCACTAAAGGATTGCTCATTCTGAGGTCCTCCAAGCTCGAACAGGTAGACACGAGCAAGATAGATACAATATGTTCTAGTTGTCACGCTGAAAGAGTCACATATCCGTGTTGTCCAACAACGTGACGTTGGATGTAAATAAGTACCGCAATGGACGTCCTCGCGGCTCTGGTGCGTGATGAGGTGATGGCCACTTATAAGTTGGGTCAGTCCTCGCAGCAACCTCTATAGCTTTCCTTTCCTCATTTTTTCCGATTCCTCATCATGGGCAACTCGCCATCAAAAAATGACAGCGCTGGCAGCCACTCAGCGCCGGACAATGGCCGAAATGGCACGTCTGTCACTTCCAGCGATGGCAGGGCACAAGAAAATGTGCAGGTATGGCCCAAACTCGGTCGAAAGATTCTATTGAACCCGACGATTTAAGCCATTCTGGATGCCAGATAGACAGATTCAGCAAGAGATGGAACGTATGAAGGCCGAGACTGGTGACGGCAAGGCCAAAAGACACAGCGAGACAGTTAATGGGTCATCTGGGAACTCTTGAAGCACCAGTTATTAATCATACTAGTAGACTATGCAAGAAACCAACGACCTAGTATAGATTATTGTCGTCTTGCGTCCTCGTGCAGTGCTGCATTGCATAATTATAATGGTTCCGTCAATTCCGCGTCACGAAATGGAAGGGAAACGGTCATTGTAGTCCAAAATGATGATGGCCTCCAATGCGTTCACCTCTCACAGCCATGAGGTTCTGAAAACATCATTCACACAAAAAAAAGCACGACAAGCGCAAGAACATTGCCATCCCCCTTACATCAACCAACTCGTTTAGCGTCACATTGAGCGCCAGCTGTGATCACCTCGCAAGACCGGGAAGCATCCATACCAGACAGACCTTGACCTCCTCCCTTAGGTTCAAAGGTCAGACCTACGTCGTATCCCGTCCCTGACTGTCCTTGCGCCGCTTTGGCATTGAGCAAGTTCACAGCACCCCCGATGGAGATGAATATGCGCACGCGCAGAGACCGCCTTGATGGCACGGTCGAGCACGTAGGCAAATCTGGTCCAGATAAATAGCGACGCATCTGTGCGAGGAACGCATTGAACTGTGAATGTGGCACGTGATGTCGAGGGCGACTTGGGCGTGTCCTCACTGGCAGGTAACGTGGCGTGGACACGGTGTACGGTGAAGGTTGACGGCGATGATGGCTCAGGAGCCCGGGTCTGATTCGTGAGCGTGAGACGATGAGGGCGTGGGGAAGGCAGCGGGACATGACGCTGGACTGTCGATCTGGATTGGGGATGCACGGCTTAGCCTGTCGTAGGGTTTGTCTGAATGAGGGTCTCCGCGTGTCAAGGAGCGATTTGGGTTGAAGGTCACAGGTAGACTTCGCATAAAAACGATCACTGATGTCGCTCTCTTGATGTATCGAAAGAGCTCCACCCTGAGCAAGGAGGTGGGTGGTTGTCTCTCACGTTGGCAGGGGTAAGGTCAATAGGGACCTAAGAGGACATTACTTCATAAATCTCAGCATAGGATGCAACCTTGCACCCAGATTACTGTACTAGCCAACTGAATTCGTCTGTCACGCGTCACACGGCCAGTTGACGAGACGAAAAATGCTAGTTGTCACGCGTCACCAAGGGGAATGTCGAATTAGTCTGCGGAAATCTCTATTGGTGTAATTATTCCGAGTTTGTGGTCCTATCTAGTGTCTAGACTGCATGCCAGTCCCATCCGAGATGATTGTGGCCATCAATCATCGTGATTCAGCCAGAATGTGTGTGAGTAAAGCGTGTTCGCCCTGCGCTTACGTTTCCCACGACCCAACTCCTCCCCCGCTTGTATCACCGTGTTGCCCCCAGGCTCGAAATCCAACGATTCAGCCTGACCATCAGCCTCAATCCCACAAGCATTATCCTTACTGCAGACCCCATGCCCGGCCAATATTGTTTCAGCAATCACCTTGTTTGGAATAGCGCTATCATCATCAACATCGCCTTCCTGAGTGATCACCGTCGGTTCATCTTCAAGTCCTGTTCCTTCTGGCATATCTGTCGGCACGTTTTGCTGCCCTTCATTCAATTCGTTCCAGAACCCAGAGTCTGTAACCTTTAGCTGACGCAACTTTTCTCGGGTCGCAAAGGATGATAGGCTATCATAGGACAGATCCAGACCTCGGACACTGGCTAGCTCGAATGCCTAGGGTAACCATGTGAGTCCTGTGATCATCTCTAATGTTATCGCTCACCTTTTGAATGATGTTTGGTTTGTTGACAGCACGATACGCATTCCAGAGCCATCTCACACTCAGGTCCCGCAACCATCCAAGTCGCTTATCAAAAACCAGTGTTTTCATGCCATTTTCGATCTGCTCTGTCACCATCTTGACAATGTCTTCGTGGTAAGACCGTTTTAAGGAATGCTTGAATATGCGCTGAATGCCAACATCGCAGGGTTGCAAGACACCGGTACATCCTCCGGGAACGAATTGTAGGATGATCGTTGGATGGTTTCTTTTCAACCATGTTCGAAACTTTTCGGAGCGATGAACTGACCATACGTCAATTTGCCAGACTGATTTCTGTGATGGAGGACGCCCCAACTTTTTCTTCTCCTGCTCGAAGTACGGCGCAATGATATGATCCACAAGGGATTGCATGGTTTCTATTGTAGACCAGTATGTGCCTGTCCCAGAGAATTCGAAGCGAAAACCATTATCGACACATTGCTTATAGCATATAGCTGTCGAACTAGGACAAGATCTTGTTGTTGCACCTTGGTAAATGGTTTGCAATGGTAGCATTGTCCCGGAACAAGAGACTGAGATCACAACAGTGAAAGCCCTCTTTTCGTCCTCGCCAATTGTTGCCACTTGCTTTGTGCCCCGTTTAGCCCAGGTAAGGTGCGATCCTTGGGCGTAAACAACCTGGGTCTGATCCGAGTTGACATACAAGGTTGCTGGGATGTCCTCATGTTTCATTGTGAAGGCCATTCTTAGAATGGCCTTTTCGCAGATCGTCTCCCAGTTTTCTGGGAGTTTGTGAGCTGCACGAGTTGCTTTGCGTTCAGACCATCCCAGTGTGTTATGCAGCCACCTCCGCAAAAAGGAGTCTGAGCAGCAGAACGTTGAGCCATCTGGTGCCTTGACGTCGAAGACTTCTGGTGCCATATTCATCACCATTGCCACGACAACGCCCCGTATCGTCACCAAGGTTAGTGGCACAGATCCATCTCGTAATGCCTTTAACCGCTCAATGACAGCTTCTTCGACAGCAGGAAACTGAACCTAACAATGTTGTGAGTGACTTCATTGATCATCAAGTGGGCTGTCACACAAAGATTCCTTTCTTGCCCCCTTTTGTTCCTAAGCCAGGATCATTGCCATAGCTTGCCATTTCCAATGCACGTTCTGACCACTTCGGCTTGTCTCCTGATCGGTCAATCCAACCCTCCACAGTTGTTCGTGCCAGCCCTGCAAAAGTGATGGGATCACGTCGCTTCAGCAAGTTCGCGATCTGAGTGCTGCTCATCTTCCAGCCAACAGATGCATCTTTAGCAGCATTAACAATCTGATTCCAAAGGAATGGACTATGCCAATTATGGTAGGTTGCTGGTCGGTGTTCCATTGTGCGTGCTTGGCTCTGACAATGTTTGCTTCGTTGCAGGTGCTGGCACTGGCGCTGCTTTTCCTTGAACATACGATATGGTCGGGAAAGCTCAGCAACATTGGATGCTGACTCAAAACTTATATCCCCAAGGGACGTCATTGAACGCTGGTGTCATCCAATGTAAGCGATCATTTCAAGTCATTGGATAATGGAATCAATGAACCTTAAGCTTCTGCTTTGCCCCTCCAGGTGACCGGATGCCGCGAGAAACCTCGGATGTATAGATAGCTTGACGATGCCTCTGTTGCCATATTTTGTTTTTCTCTCGACGGTCATTCATCTTGCGCTCATCCCTTATTCCTTGTATTGCTTCATACTCCCCCAATGCTTCTCCAATCATGGCATCCACCTTTTTTGACTGTGCGTAACTTTCCTCTGGCAGGCACTTGGTAAACCACTTCATCAGCCCGACAGATTGGCCTTTATACTGGTTTGCCACTGCGACAGAGATGGCTGACTTGAGTTTCTTGGATGGCGGTGCTTGACTGGGTAGAGCATGTGGTTTATCATCCGCCATCATGATCTTCTCGGTAAGAGCTGTGGTCTCGGTATGAACACTGGGTGATCCTAGGATGTCATTGGTAAGGGTGATCTCTGTGACATAACGCTGTATCTGCCCCATTGTATAGTGAAAGTCATAGGACGACTCCAAATGCTGGGTATGCATTGACATCTGATCCATGGTGAGTATTTATATCATATCAAGGCAAGACACATGAACTTACATGATCCAAGTGATGTCTTCCGACTTGTAGAAACACCTTTAATCGCTCATTGTCTACCCATTCGGCGTTAATGAGTGGGTATGTGTCTGGCAAATAAAAATGTGCGAGGGCATTGAATGCTAAAAGGCCACATGAAAAGGAGTCATGTTGACGTGTGATTGAAAGGCTGATGGTGTGGAATTTGGCATTGCTGGTATGGTACTCGAGCCATCCATGAATGGTACTGATCAATTCATCATCAGGACAGCCACCTAATGAATCACCGTATAGGATGTGGTGCTTCTCGAAGTCCACTACAGTGGCAACCCAGTGGTTTCCGTGCATGTTTGTGATGAAGCCAACACTTGAGCGCTGACCCTTTTGAAGGGCATCACCCAAACCACGTGCCCGTGCAAATAAGGCCATGTTTTCATACTTCGATTTGCCCATTTCGACTGCTGATCTTAGATAACTGTAGAAAAAAGGACCCTCGATTGTGGCCATGATACTGGCCTGCTGGCGATGGATATTGAGCCGCAGCAAATCAAGCATTTGGGTCTCATGCACGTCAGACAGCCATTCGTGGGTTATATAGGCAGTGAGGTAGGTGATTTTTTCTTTGATCTCAAAACCGTGAATGAAGTCAGACCACCCTAGTGTCCCAAGCATGGTATAGGCCTGTTGAATGAGAGGGTGGGTCTCGTAACCATGGTTTTTTTTCCATGACTGACTCCGTTGCAGAAGAATCTGTTCTGCAGCTCTCCAAGGTTTTCGGATGCTGTCATGGAGGTTTGACACCTCAGCCCAGTAGGTAATTGCCCAGAGGGGAAGGCGGTAAGCAGCTGGGTCATCAACAAGATGAACACACTGAATAGATTGCGGTAGCTGTGCATTGTGGCTGTTGGCACTCGAGGCCGATGTGACTGCATGATGAAGGAGTGGGCTGATGAGGGATGAGGGAGGCAAAGGTATAGCTTTGATCTTTTCAAACTCTTCGATTGTGGGTTGATCATTACTGAAGTAGGCAGCTATGGAGGAATACAGGCGAGGTGCAAGGATTTGACTTGGCATTGGAAGGGGAAACTGGAGGAATTGTAGGATGGATAGGTTTGAACTCGGAAGTAGGGATGTTACTACTTCAGTAGGCATGACAAACAGTGCAGGTATATTGGTGGACATCGAGATTTCGAACAAGCTTGGAGATGACAGTGGTGAACAAAAAATTTTAGACCAGCATCTACATTTCAAAGTTCCTAGGCAGTGCACTCCATTCCTCCTGACGAAATTCATTTGTTGTCACATGCCATCCCCAGCAATGACGAACTACTTTTTTCGTCATCCATGTCACGCGTCACATGGCCTGACAAATTCAGTTGGCTGGTACAGTACTGTACTATTACGATCGATTCGTCACCCCCTGTGACGCGTGACAGCGCTGACGAAAAAATGTATTCGACATCATTGGTCATGATGCGTGACAATGTCCGAATTTCGTCAGGGGGTCACTTAAGTAACATGCAATTGTTCAAGTTGAGCAATTCATAGAGGCTGTAATTCTCATTACCTAGGCTCAAAAATGGGGATACAAGGACTACAAGCCCGTACGAGGGGGTACGAGACCATTTCTTGGCCATTTCCACGCAGTTCCCACGTACTTCCTTTTTTGGATAATATTCGACACATTCGACATAAGACTCTGTGACGCGTTACATAGTGCAAATTTCGTCTCGTCAGATGGCCTTGTGACACGTGACAGACGAATCGATCGTATTAGTACAGTACTTCCATTTCCACATGTCGTACGGAGAGAAAAAGTTTAACTTTCACCCTAACCCAAACCGAAAGTGGTCAGCATGTAAAAAGAGGCTGGGGAGAAACCCACAAGGATGTTACGTCTAGCCGTGATAAATAAAGCGAACGCATACAAAAACACAGTAATGCAAGCCATACGAATATCATAAAAAATACACTTACTCAAATACACTCCCGACACCGCTCCTTACTCTATATTACACATATGATTCCAATACCGAACCAGCCACTGGTTCAGAGCTCAGGACCCTAGCTTCCATACTGACCTCCCATATCGATCGATGGCGAACTATGCGCATTAACGTCCTAGACTATTACGACATATATAACTTTCTGCTCGTGGCCTCCGATCCTTCCATCCCTGCGGCTCCTCAACTCACGAAGCTCGAACTGTATTACGACCCCATGATCAATTTCGACGAATTTGAAAGCTTTGAGTGTCCCAAGCTATCAAAGCACTTCATCCTCTTTGGTGGTTCGGCTCCTTTGCTGACCACTCTAATCCTGTGGGGAGTGCACGTCGATTGGAGTCAGCCGTGGATCGCTTCCGCATCCAATCTCATCCAATTAAGTCTGCTCTTTCATTGAGAAAACGTCCGCCCATCCTGGACTCAATTTACCGCTATCCTACGTGATGCTTCTTCACTTCAGAAACTCGAGTTGCGCCGGTCTGGGCCATCTAAAAATCCTCCTCAGTGGGTCATCGGGTCGAACCCCAGCAGTCCCGCAGATCTCAACAGTCCCATCCAACTTCTTCGACTCACACATCTCACCCTCGCATACATATCACAACCACGCGCTATCGGGCTCCTCCACAAAGCTCTATCTCCCCGCGCTTACGAGCATGACACTGATGTTGGACAACAACGATGGAGATTTCACGGACTTTGTCCGTGCACTCTGTGGACCAGCCACATCTCTCCCTCTGGGACATTCGCCCAGCTTGCCGAGTAAGCTCCAATGACTTGTCATCGCCTCGCTCGCCTGCGACGACGCGTGTATCGATGCGCTGTACAGCAAACTCGAGAACGTCACGTCGCTTACCCTCTTGCATTCATTCAGCACATCTTCGCGTTTCTTGGATGCTCTTGGCACGCCAAATACTTCGACCGGGTTTGGAGGTGTCTGGTTGCCTTGCCTTGCGACGCTGTATGTCTCTGGGGCATCGGGGGAAGCTCTCTGTGAGGTGGTTCAAAAGAGCTCACACCTGCATCCTTCCAGCCCATGGCAACATCTGCCAAGAAAATGTGAGGAAATGTAATTTATTTGTCCAGAAATTACATCTAGAACATCTTCCTTCTCTTCGATGTCATCTTCGCCAAGCATCCAGGCGAGCGAGACTGCTTCTATATCCATAATCTTGGCCAAAGCCTCTCTAACAAGTATGCCAGTCCGAGAAAAGTCAGATATCTCATCGCGTGCGCGTTCGGACAGAATCGATATAACAACTACGACCAAGGAAGTTTCAGTTGAACCGCGGTGAGCAGCGTGAACAAAGAAGTCGTATACAACGTAGTCAACGCGCATGTCAGCACTGTCCGAGGGTTAGTCCGATGCATATAGCCAGTAAAGACGATCGCACCAAGATTTCAACCTCGCTCCACAGTTGGACCCTCGTTCGTGAGCTTGTGGAGCTGACCAAGTTGTATTGCAGAGCTCGCAGGTGTCATGGAATCTGAGAACTCATCTGGAATGTCCAGACAAGAAACGGAACCTCCAGAAGCGGACATGTCCAGCAACCAGCAGTTGCAGAGGCGTGATCGCCGTCTAGCCTAAAAATCAAAGGGAGGGAGAAACAGGATCCGAATGCACACTGGAGACAGAGCTCATCTTGGATACGGATTATAAGTGCAGCTGGCTCGGAGAAGGTTGGAGCGTGCAAGAACGAGATGCACGCGAGATGGACTGCAGCTCGTCTATAAGAGCCTTGACGACCATGTCCTCAAGACCTGGGAAGGAAGAATGGGTACTAGGGCCATTATCGTAAAGTGTACGTACAAGGAAAGCTACTTACCAGTCAGTCCCAAGCTCAAGGCATTCAACCAGGCTAGGCACACCATCTTCATCCAGTGCCCTCATCCCCTCCCTCTCATTACGCCTCTCTTATGAGCTGCATAATCACCTCGTCTTCCACGGGTTTCTGCAAAATTCTCGAAACGACATTGGTCATCGCAGTGCTTCTTCAATTCGAACTATCCCAAGTTGAAGCCAAGTAACACAACCATACCCTCAGCCAACCTTTGCCCGCCTGCGCCTTTTGCTTCGCCGGCTGTTTCCCCTTTACCAGGGCATGTGCCCGCCCTAGGCGGCGGCGAGGTAGCAGCAGCGGAGGTAGCCTTTTTCTTTGTCATTCTTGTAATGCAAATACATGTGAATCCGCAAGATGGCTTGCTTCTGTGCCGATTTTAGTTTGCTTTCGGTGCCTTTGGCGTCGTCGTCAGGTTGTAAGCCATTTTGAGACGCAGACGACTATGGGGAGATCAGCCGGAATCCACACACGATGCCGTTCACGCACCCAGCACCTGAGCAATATCGACCTGGACTCGATGCCTTGAAGTGTACAGTCATTGTTTGCTGGGGAGATGAGGAGTGACGCCAGACCCTGCATACCATTATCAATCATCTCGTTCCGTAGTCGACCTTTTACTTTCCTATAGGTACCTTGTGGAGCAAGACATACTCGAGACGATGTGCAAATAATTGCTTATGTGAGTGCCCGCGTATCCCGAAATCCTCATCGTACTACGGCCCAGCAAAACGTCGTCACGAGTGCCTCGTTGCAGAACGCAATGTGCGTGCGTGACGAATGCCCTCTTTGCCAATCCTATGCGACATCATCAGCGTCCTCCTATCCGGATCACGACCACGTACCGCTTCGTACTCCAATATTCAATCCCTTGTAAAGGTACTGCCGTCGGCTTTTTCGTCGACCACCGGTTTAGCCAGTATTTATCTGGCTTGCCGACCGCTTTCAGGCGCCGACAAAAGTCTGCCACGCTGAACTCGCAGAGCCCCAAACCGGCGACATCCCAGATTTTCTGTGTTGATGGAAGTCATCAAACTGCAGCTCATATGATTTCAAAGGGTAACTCTCCACTGTGTAGAGCATCAGAATAATGTTATTCATGGATTTGCCAGTTCAAGAGCGGAACTCGTGGGTTAGATTCATTTTTTCTCTGTCAACCCGCGCAAAAGGTATTTTATCATGTTACTGGTACATGGACAAGTAGAGTGATGCACGTATGATACCAGTTGTGCGCATGCATTCGCAGGCAAGATATCTGGTAGAGAGGTTTAGGCATGGAGATGGGAACAAATACATTGAAGAGGCAATCGCCCTTGACCGCGAAGCCTTGGAGCTTTGCCCACCTGGCCACCACACGCGATTTGTTTCCTTGACTTGGCTTGCATATCATCTCTGGCATTGGTACAACCAACTTGGCGAGATGACAATCCTCGATGAGGCCATTGGCCTCGCCCGAGAAGGGCTTGACTACTGTCCTTCACGACACGCTACTCGATCAATGTCATTACATACCCTCGCAGTCTGTCTGTCCAGCCGTTACAACCGGCTTGGGGCCGCTGGGGACCTTGACGCAGCAACTGCACTCAACAGAGAAACCCTGAAACTTCGCCCACCAGGGCATCCAGAGCGTCAAATGTCGTTAAACAACCTCGCAGTAAATCTTGCCGCTATGTATGAGCAATTCGGGGCAGCGGAGCATCTTGATGGAGCTATTGCGCTGGACTGGGAAGCACTCAGCCTTTGTTCACGAGAGTTGCAAGGACACCCAGATCGTTTTATGTCTTTGAATAACCTTGGGAATCATCTCTTTACTCGCTTCATCCAAGTAGGCACTACAGAGGACCTGAAAGAGGCAATTGAACTTGGGCGAGAGGCACTGGGGACCTGCCCACCAACACATTCTCTTTTATCTGCCTCTTTGAACAACCTCGCACTCCGTCTCTTTACTCGCTACAACCAGTTTGAAGTCGTAGAAGACCTCGACGAGGCCATTGATCTCGATCGGGCGGCACTCAAAGTTTGCCCGTTAGGACACCCTGGTCGGTCGATATCTCTGAGTAACCTTGCAGTCCGTATTTCTGCTCAGTACAAGCGATCCGAAGTAGTAGAGGATCTCGATGAAGCCATTGCTCTCGACAGAGAAGCACTGGAACTTCGCCCACCAGGGCATCCACTTCGATCCAGTTCGTTGAACAACCTTGCACATCGTCTATCAACTCGATATCAGCGGTTCAGGCTTATGGGAGACCTCGTGGAGGCCATAGTCCTCGGCAGAAATGCATTGGAACTCCACTCGCCAGAGGATCCCTATAGAGTGCAAGCGTTGGAGAACCTTGCGGACTACCTCCGTTCTCACTTCACACACTCTGGTCAAGTAGAGGACAAGGAGGAGCTGTTTGGTCTTTATGGTCAACTGGCGGATGTACGACATGTGGTATCTTTCATGGATCTGCACACTGCCAGGGCATGGGCCCGTGTTGCTGAAGAATTTGAACATCCATCCACACTCCTCGCATATTCCACTTCGTTTCAAGTACTTATTCGTCACTTGGCAATTCTACCATCGTCAAGTCAAAATCTCACTATTCTCAAGAACATCACGTCATCGCTCGCAGTTGATGCGTTTTCAGCATGCCTTCGTCATAATTCCCCTGCGCATGCGGTCGAGCTCCTTGAACAAGGGCGGGGTGTCTTCTGGAGCCAGCTCGTTCGCCTCCGCTCACCTCTTGATGATGTTATTAAATCAGGGCCGACTGGAAGGCCACTTGCAAAGGACTTTAAACGGCTGTCCTCTGTCATTCAAAAGACCCTGAATTCACCCGGTGTAGATCAACACAGCCGACTATATCACACCAACGTTGAATTACAAAGTGTTGTAACCCGTATTCGCCGCTTGCCAGGATTGGCAGATTTTCTGTTACCCCACTCATTCTCGGACCTCAGACTCGCGGCTAGTGGGGGACCTATAATCATTGTCAACGCGAGCAAGTATAGCTGTGGCGCAGTCATCGTCTTCCTCGATCGGGTTCCAATTTCAGTTCCATTGCAGATCGCGCAAGAAGGTGTTCTGGACCTGTCGATAGAGCTCCGTACCTTGACAGAGCGTGCAAAGAAAGTCGATGTAGAGCGAGATCTCGCGGCTTTCTTACGCAAACTCTGGGACCAGATTGTTTCACCTATTGTCGACGTTCTGCAGACGAGCCATCCACGTCGCTCACGCATTTGGTGATGTGCGACAGCCGAATTCTCTACTCTGCCCTTGCATGCAGCTGGGCCATATAGGAAGGGTCAACCAAGTCTTCTTGATCTCTACATCTTGTCCTACACCCCCACCCTCAGCGCTCTCATTCGTGCGAGACGGCCTGGACCACAGGTTTCTGCAGACGAAAGGAAACATTTTGTCGCCATCGGCCAAGCCAAGGCCGTCGGGCAGTGCGAACTCCTTTCTGTCGGAAAGGAGCTGACCGACATTGGTCTGTGTGTCAAGGATCTCACATCGTTTACACGCATCGAGGGCGCCCAATCTTGTGTCCCACGGGTTGCTGAGGCATTGAGCAGGAACGAATGGGTACACCTCGCGTGTCATGCACGTTCGGACGGGAAACAGCCGTTGGCGTCTGCATTCGCTCTCCGCGATGGAGAGCTGACGATCGAGCACTTGATTCAATGTGAACCTGAGAACCCCGAGTTTGCATACCTCTCTGCTTGTCATACGACTAGTGGAGACGACGAAAGCCCCGACGAAGCGATTCATCTTGCTTCTGCAATGCAGTTCGCTGGATTCCGTTCTGTCATTGGAACCATGTGGGCGGTGGATGACGATGCGCCTAACAAGATCACGTCGACGTTCTATAGTCATATGGTCGACGAGTCGGGCCATCTGGATCATACCCGTGCAGCGGTTGCGCTCAATAAGACGATGAAATCTGTCAAGTTACCACTAGATCAACGTATCCTATATATACACCTGGGTGCTTAATGTGCCAATGTATCAGTAACCGCGTTCACTATATATATCTTGGTTTCATACATGTTGTGCGGTTTTGTTGATATTCAGCCTGTCGTTACTTCGCACTGCACTCACTGGTGCTCGTAGTAATCACCTATCATATGGCATGACATGGATCTGATCGTGATGTTGCACGTGTGCTCGAAAGGAAAACATTAGAACACGACAATCAACAAGGGTTTGTTGGATCCGCCGTCATTCCTCATGCCGACTTACCTGCCCGGCAGATTCTCGTTCCTCGAGGGTCCTGGTCCATATTGCTTGATCATCCACAATGTTTCATTGTTATGTAAAATAACATCCACTTTTTCCTGGATCGTTTCCAGTTGAAAGCAGGGATCACCTGGGTGTCACCATTAACGTTACATATTAGCAATGTTCATGTTACCTACCCTTTATACTAGTTAGTAAGGATTTTTACCGCTGCGGTGCTGCAGCAATACACGCAGGAATCAGCACTTCCTTTGGGGGCCAGTATCTTGATAGATCTAGAACTCTTATCTTACCTGAAACGATCTAGGTGTTTCACCACGTGTTTCAGATCATATTTCACTTACAATATCTTCTCATGGAGATAAGCTCCTTTTATGCCATTGGCTATAGATAAAGGACACTGTCATGTGATGTTCCATCACATTCTACGATATTCTATCGTT
>JBBPUA010000058.1:0-41991 GCA_038094355.1 Afroboletus lepidellus | reverse complement strand
GGTCGGACGGGGGTGCGGGGACATTGGATGCATTTCGATTGAGGTTATATACAGGATACAACAAACCGATTTAGACAAGGACGCTATACATATTTTGTCGAGAGCACATATGGCGACGACGCTGCCCTTGTTCTGGACGCTCTCCTCGGCCTCGACAAAGGAACGTGTCGACGCGTCCGTCAAGCTTATAGGCGCACTCGAACAGTTTCAGGCGGCGCATGTCCCACAAGAAGGATCGGACAATGAGGGCGGGGACGGGCTGGACGTGCTCAACGCACACGATGTGTCTTATTCGATACGGCGACTCGTACGGGGCCTCGCCAGTCCACGGGAGAGCAGCAGGCTCGGGTTCAGCGTCGCCCTCACCGAGGTACGTCCCGGTTTTCTCGCGCACCAACAAGCCACTGATCTCGCCCACAGCTGCTCTCCCGCATCGACACCGTCACCTGTACACAAGTCCTCACGCTCCTCGTCGACGCGACGAAACGCCAGGGCTCGATGAGCGGGCAGGAAGACCGCGACGTGCGCTTCGCGCGGCTCTTTGGCATCGCGGCCCTCGTGCGATCGGGGCTGCTCGTCCGCCAGACGCCGCCCTCGACGCTCGAGACCTACCTCGCCGTTCTCAACCACCTCTTCGAGATTGGCGAGGCGAAGGCGTGGCTCCGGGAGAGCGCCTGGTGGACGATCGGGCTCGCCGTCGACGCTGTGCACGCGTCCGAGGTGTCCTGGAAAGCGGACGCGCTCGAGGCGACGATTCGGGCGGTGTATGCGCAGGCGCAGGGGTCGTGGACGCCGGACAAGGTCGCGATGACGCTCAAGTTGCAGGAGGTGGTGCCGGAGTATGCGTGGGAGGGGACGCTCGCACCGACGTTCAAGGGACGTCATGTCTTGGCTCCGAATAACCTCGTGGCGCTTGGGAAGATACTCAAGGTAGGTTTTGGGTGTTTGGACTGGGCGGTCGTTGACGGTTGTGTGTAGGAATCGGCCGTGGATGAGGACGACGACGAGGGGCATTCTGGGACGGGGTCGTGGAAGGCTCAGCTCCATGTAGCATGGGACGTTATATTCGATCGACTACTCCCTCCGTCTGGATCAGACCGTGCACCGCAGGGCTCGTTTAGCGAGTTTTTCAGACTCGTCGTGGATGGTGAGTAGACAGCTCATTTCGGGTGCCGCAACGTCTCATGCGCGAGCAGAGTCCCTGTTCTCCGCTTCGACGTCTGCAGAGAGAAAATACTGGGGATTCCAAGTCTTCAAAAAAGCTCTGACACGGATCAAGCCTGCCGAGCTCCCTATGCTCTTTACCAAAAACCTCATGCGTAATTGGATCTATCATCTTTCGAACAAGGATCGATATCTGCACAAAATCTCGCTCGACGTGGTATGTTCTGCGAATGACTCGCTGTTTGCGAGATCACTGATGCGGGGTAGGCAAAACACATACAGACGCTCGTAGAAACCACTCCTTCGCTCGGATTTCCGTTGATTCTCCAATTAACCGGCGTTAATGGGAATGGGCAGTTTGACAAGCTGACGCGGACGAAAACCGTCGAGACGATCCTAACAGCCATGGACCCCGCCGGCATTAAAAATTATGTCCTTTCTCTCCTCGAGCAAGTGAATTCGCCAAAAGATACCACAGAGTATGCCATAGTCTCTTTCTGAGCTTCCAATTGGCTGAGATGCAGAGCGACAGTGATCCTTCCACAATTGATTCCCGGCGCATATGGATCGCAGATCAATTCGCGGCGCTCGTTCGCAACGGGTCGGTTCCAAAAGGTGACGAATGGATACAGATCGTGCTCGATTTCTACGTCGTACACGGGCTCTTTGTCGTTTGCAAAAAGTCGGAGAAGAACTCTATTCATGCAGTATGTTGGTCCTCGTCTGATGTGTAGTGACACTCACTGTGACGAACTAGTTGCATGTGCTGCCCTCCCCACCCTTTACGGAAACTGCTCAAAAACATTGTCGCGAGAGACTACTTAGCTGTCTGGGTGCCCTCATCGCTCACATTACGGTCGCAAAGCAAGGTACGTTTACCTTGGGCTCGGCGCGAGATTTTATTCACAAATAGCAGGCGACCACACGCACAAGGAGACCGGCGTTGCCTCTGATGGGGAGTTCTGGGCATCCAAAACGCTTGCTACGCTTGCTGTGTTGGACAAGGATTCCAAACACGTCAAGCCACTCATAGACATCGACGACGAAGTCCAGGCATCTCTCTCCAAGACGGAGAAAGTGATCAACCAACTGAAAAAGGTGTGGCTTGATACGCCCCTGTCTCTTCGGAGTTTAAACTCTTGTTAGACAGATGACGGCAAGCGGGAGGTTGCAAGAGGATTCGAGTTGATCCTCTCGTCGTTGCTACTCCAAAGTCGCTGTGGCGAGGCCGATGGCCTCGAGAACCTCGAGGTCCGTATCATGCCATCGCCCCGTTCCGTGATCCGACTCCCTCCACCAGCCCATTCTCGAAGCCACCTCCAAAATGTTTTCGAGTGAAAAACCGACCAAGAAATCGAAAAAGTCGACATCCCAGTCTGCACCGCCGTCCGAGGACGCGCCTCTGCCCATAGATGTCCTCGTGGACGCCATCATTGGCTTTTTGGAAAAGGCAAACGCGTTTACGCGGTCGGTCGCGAATGAATCGTTTTCACGCGTGACTGGCGCTGTGCAGGGGAGTACGGTCGATTTGATACTTGGCGTGAGTGATTGTGTTTTTGTTGTACATCCCGGATCGTGATGTAGATTCATTAGCAACTGGAACGACGGGACCCGAGCGAGTTGGTCGATGAAGACGAAGAGATGGGTAGTGGTGATGAAGAGGACGGAGACGAAGAAGAGGGCGAAGACGAAGAGGAGAGCGAGAGTTCTGGAGAGGGATCGGAAAACGATTCGGAGGAAGAAGATGACGAGGCTGCGGACGAAGTGCGCCAGAAAATAAGGGACGCGCTGAAAGCGAGGGGGATGGACGTCGAGGAAGATGATTCTGAAGACGAGTCGGACGAAGATCTCATGGACGACGAACAGATGATGGCCCTCGACGACACGCTAGCAAACATTTTTCGCACCAGGACGAACGAACACAAGTCCAAAAAAGGTCCGTTGACTCTTTCTTGAGATGTCTCTTTGTACGCTCAGCGACGCAAAGGCATCGACGCCCAACGAGAAGCAACGCACTTCAAGAACCGCGTCCTCGACCTCGTCGACATCTTCGTCAAGCGAGAACCCCAGAGCCCACTCAACGTCCGCCTCGTCCTGCCCCTCGTTGACCTCGCGACCAAGAGCACCACAGACGAGCGCCAGCTCTCGGACAAGGCGAGCGGCGTGCTCAAGAACCGCCTCGTCAAGGCACGGGACCTCCCGACGACGGCCCTCCCAGACGAAGTCGAGCCAGTACTCGGCGAGGTGCACCGACGCGCACAACGATCGCCACCAGACGCCCTGGGTATACTAAGCCAAGCCAGCCTCTACCTCTGTCGCGTCCTGGTCGCCCTAGGCGCCGACGAGACGGTCGTCGCGCTCTACGGCGCCTCGTGGGACGACTACACGTCGCGCAAGACGTCGCCGCTCGCGCTGAGTTTTTTCATGGACTGGGCGCGCCGCTTTCCACGGCTCGGGTGGCGGTTGCGGGAGAGGGTGGTGGGTTCGATCGCGGGTGCGGTCAATGCGTATCGGCGGTGGCAGGCGTGTCAGCTGTTGCAGGTCTTGGTGCAGGGGGACAAGGTGTGTCTGTCTCTTTTTGCGCCCACAACGCGCTCACACGTCAGCAGGGCGAGACCAAGGCGTTTTACGAGGCGCTGCAGAAAAACGTGCTCGACGTCGTGGCGTGGTCGGTCGACGACACGCGCGGCTTGTCGGCGGCGCAGCTCAAGGACGTGTTCAAGTTGGTCTTGTCGTGCGTGCGTCAGACGCGCAAGTCGGCCGAGGCGGAGGCTGTCCAGGTCTGGGACCCGGCTGCGTGGAAGTCGCTTCACGACCGACTGTCCTCGAGCGACCAGTTCAAGTCGTCGTCGTCGGTGCTCCACATGTGTCGTCAGGTAGAGACCACCGTCGCGCAGATGCAACCGACCACTGGGGAGAAACGCAAGGCCGAGTCGGACGAGGCAGCCGAGACCGACGCGTCGAAAAAATCCAATCGGAAGAAACAAAAGAAGAGTAAATCGTAGTCATGCCATTGGATGCAAGAAATCATCCATTCATACATCTAGACTATCTATGTTGCCTTGTGTATCTCACAGATGGTTAGCCTAGATATCACTGGTGCTCGGAGAGTTCTTGGAACCAGGGAGGAGCGCGCCATCTACGTTTGCAGAGACGTAATTTTCGACCGGAGCGCCTGGAGTGCAGTAACATCACGCTTTGCGAGGCATTGTTCGACGAGCTGGGCACATCGTCGCGCTCTGGCAAGCGGGCGCTTAGCTGGCGTAGAGATCTCGACCGTACTTGCGACGCACCTGTTCATCCTGCTGCGCGACTCGATAGCAAGCCGGCACGCTTCAGCACGTTCTGTGGCCACACCGAGGATATGTTCCGGAATACCAGCAAGGCGGGCACATTCCACCCCAAAAGACTCTTGCGCAAAGCCGTCAGTCAACTGGTAGAGGAACGTCACCTCTCTCCGCCCATCGATGCGGCTGTCCGTCGTGTATCCCATGTGCAGGTTTTGCACGGCGTCTGGGAACCGCCGTTCCAGGTCAATGGCGACGAGAGGATAGTGCGTGATGAAGAGCGTCTTGCACTGGACGTTTTCCGTAAGGTGTTGGAGGACCGCGTCCGCGATCGCCATCTACGACTGGATGAGCGATGCAAACGAGCGTGGAGAGAAACGTACTCCATCTGCCGTTGATGTGCCTCTTCCAAGCTCGTCCAGAATCACGAGGCTGTTCGAGGTGGCCGTCTTCAAAATTTCGTTCGTCTCTGCCATTTCAACCATGAATGTTGAGCGGCCGCGGGCCAATTCATCTGACGCTGCACGGCACGTCAATTAACTTTTACAAGAGGAAATAGAAGCCTTACCTCCCATCCGAGTGATGATTCCATCGCACATGCCAATCCTTGCCGCCTTGGCTGGCACGTACGACCCAATTTGAGCCATGATGGCAATCAAGGCGACCATCCGGACTGCTGAACTTTTACCTCCCATATTTGGACCTGTGATGATGATGCTGCGGGCGGACTCCCCACCCATCGATACGGAGTTGGGTACGAATGGGTCGGCCCTCAGTGCTTCGACCATGGGATGACGGCCATCCACAATGTCGAGAACGTCTTCGTCTGTGAGCTCAGGCCGTACGTAGCCGTCTTGCAAAGCAACGTGAGCAAGGCTGAGGAGACAATCCGCGACTGCAATTTTGTTGATGGCATCTCGCAGCAGGGAATAATGGGATTGCGCGATTTCATCTAAGAAAGCGCTATATGCCTTGTTCGCTTCCGCGGCGAGCGACTCCTTATACCTGGCACGCTCTTCAATCAGTTTTTTAACTTCGGGAGTGTGGTAGCGCCTGTAATATCTTGTGCTAGAATACAGTATTATAAGGACAGTTTCATCTGTATCTAGGAGCATTTACCTTGATACCAAATCCCAACTTACTGGAGGGTCTCTGTTTTCGGACTTCTTGAGCTCCACCAGGAACTAGGTGATGTTAAGCGCCCGCATCGATTGTGAGACATGCAACATACTTCAGTTCCGGTTACAGTGGTCCATTGGAGGGACGACATCCCTAGAATTTTACGGACTAGATTCGAATCAGTGCCTGCACTATATTGAGCGCACGGGATACCTTACCTCGCTTCAGTTCATCTTCAAGCTCACTTTCAACAGTCTGGATCATCTACGTATTTTTTCCTCGGTGTGAATACACGGCAAAGAGGCCCAGGACCTACCAACGCAAGCTCTGCGAGCTTAGGGAATCGCTCCACATCTTTCCATAAGGACTCTTTCTTCCCCGCAGTGGCGTTCTTGAGCGAAATAGCGCCAAGATACTTCTGGACCGGGGATTTGATCTTTGGCAAAGAGAGAACTATTTCATTCAACAATTTGGAGTTGAAGTCGCCTAATGACTCCTCGTCGAAGCCATCGAACGCCGTGGCAACCTTTTTTAGTGAAGGTAGCAAGATGGCAAGTTCTTGAGGAGAACACTAAAAAAATATTGGCCGGGCCAATCTGGGGCAGCGACGGAGGAAATCTGACATTGCCATACTGAATCCGACACAATCCCTTGGCGAGGTCTGGTAGTTTCTTCAGAGCTTGTCGAAGAGCAACAAGCTTGTCCGATGAACTAGTAATTATTTCCTCTATGGCGTCTATCCTATCTTGGAGCAGCCTAACAACTCACATGAGCTATTCCAATGAAACAGAGGCAAGTCGAAGACTAACCGCTTGTCGGTGAGTGGCCGGCCAACCCAATTCTTCAACAACCTTGCACCAAATCTAGTGGATGTGCGATCAAGTACCCAAATAAGAGATCCCTTTACGGTATAGTCTGTCTGGTTCTGGTAAACTTCCCTACAAAAATCCAGTCAACCTTGGCTCTAGCAATAACCAACGGACGAACAGATTCGCCAATGTAGTGCCATTAAGAAGCATGTGCGTTCTGTTCGTAAACTTCGTGAAAAATCTTGCGCCCAGGAAAGCGTCTGCGATACGAAACGACGATAGGTAGCGAATGGTATGTGCCAAAGCAACTACGACCTGTTGCGGGAGAATTGCAATGACTCCAAGTATGCCATCTGGGGATTGTCGCCTACAAGTTCTCTCCACTGACCTGAGAGATAACGATAACTCACCCATCGAGAGGTCATGAGAGTTGGCTTTGGTCTTGTCGGAATAAAAATCCGTCACAAAGTCGAACGCCGTAGAGAATTCCATCCCGTTCTTGTAGCGCTCAATTCGTATTTTCTGCCCACTTTGGATGGACCTAGATAGACACCATCAGCTTTGCCAGAGCGGATAATAAGGATATTGACCCAGCGAAATGGCGCAAGACCTTCTCAGTGAGCTTACTCAGTGTCTGTTCAGAAAGCAGTAGCTCAGCCGGTCGAGTGTGCACAAGCCGGGTCTAAATCTCTGTAAGGACGGCCAAAAAAGTGAAAACATGGACTAACCTCGAGCTCGGAACGCATGATGGTGTCTGGTCGTTCAACGTGAAAAATAAATTAAACTGCAGATGACAGAACGTACCATCAAACTCGTCCCAAACAACATCTCCCGTGCTGGGTGTAATGGCAATCATGCTTATCGATACACGGTCCTCAGAAGTACCAGCACTTCCTTCTATAAAGCAGACAAGAGGTGGAGCCGCATGTCTGTCCAGTTCGTCAACAGATTCGAGTTCGTCAACATATCTGGGTGTAATTATTACTATACTGACAAAAGAATACACCATAACACCTTACGTCGTGGCCGTGTACAGATGAGTAAGCTTTCGTTCGAAGAGCGCGTTCCTGGTTTCGCTGGCTTTCTTGAGTGCTGCAGTCTCCATCTGTTCGATAATTCCGACTTTATAGCCTTGAGAGAGAAGCCTGCTTCCGTGTAAGGCTGGCTAAGGCGAGGTGGTTCGAAAACTGACTTTTTAAGATGCACATCACGACGGTGGACCGGGATTGAAGCCGTCAACAGGTTGCGGCGGGGGTATGCCACGATGCCTAGTTCCTGGCTGGCGATCTGATGACAGGAATAAACAAAGTTGTTGGTGCAAAGGGCAAGAATATCACACCGAGGCACTCTCTTCGTAGAAATAGTATTTATATCCCAGTTCAATCATCAAGACCACTCCTGGGTTTTCCTTGATAAAGTTTAACGACTAGGATTGAACGAAAACACGATTAAAAGACAACATACGAACAGTTAGCTAAGGCTTGCCTGCAATTCTGCGGGTGTGTATGGCTGCCCGCTGGGTCCAAGCCCTTCCGATGTTCCTCCACCTTGCATGGAGGATGTGAGTCGTGTTTTACCCTTTACTTTCTTTGACTTGTGAGAGAATATCTCCTTGAGGTGCTTGAACGCTTCATCAGAGGCGTCGGACTCGCCACCATCATCCTGGGGAGACTCGTCTTCGGATGACTGCGCCTCCTGGTCTTGTTGATGTTTTTGGCGTGCAAAGTTGCTGTTTTCTGAGAGAAGTACGCGCTTGAATTCATCGTGACGCCTCTTCTTGTCGTCTTCATCCTCTGTGGGCTTCTCGTCGCTAGGTTTTCGCGTACCGTCGAAACGCCACTGACCCGTAAGGGAATTTCCCTTTGCGACCTTCAGCTTTTTGATGGGTGGCTGTCCTTCATCTTCGAGGGTCAGATCAATCGTAGCGGTGTCCTGCACAGAGGCCTTTCGCGCAAAAAAGGCAGAAATTTGGGGTTGTTTGACTGTACCAGGAAGCCCACTAACCGACTTTCGTTTCATTAGTGACAGCGGACAGTTGAAATGATGATCGAAGCCAGAAGTTGATGCGCGTTCTGCAGTAAGCGCCCTCACGTGACGTCACATCGCTCACGTGCGCACTATTGCTTTTTTTCGCGTCTCCACCAGGGTTACGCGTCAACCTGATGTCCTATCGTCGCGTGTTTTGTTGGGCTCGACCAAATCTTTTGTTGCGGACATCTCCACGGATCACTCGAGTGGATGTGCCGGCTTTCTCCTATCGAAATTATGCGGCCACATCTCATGAGGATGCAGTACTTTCGGAAACCAATCGTAAGGGTTTACCAGTTCATTTAACAGTTTGGGCTCAAGTTCATTCCAAGGCGCCGAGCAGACGTTGAAGCGTTTCTGGAAGACCGTCGGTATCGATGCTAGGACGGGTGGAATTGCAGTCACGCTGGATAAGCGTCCATTGAAGACGCCATCTGGGCATACACTGCTGTTGCCAGAAAACAAGCGCTTGGTTGCCACACTCATCGCCAATGAATGGGAAAACCAGCAGTCGCTATTGAAACCACACGCATTACCAATGGTAGGTGATCCTGCTCAGCGCTGGAGTAGGCGTCCGAACTTTTTAGACGTCTATCGCATCTAGAGCTATCGACACATTACGCGACGAGGAAACTCGTTCAGACGTTCGGGAGGCACTGCTAAACTACCTAGATACAGACACCATTTGGTACGCTAATACCTGATGGATCAAACGGTGCTTACAAGCATGCTTAGTTTTCATCATGACGATCCAGAACCGCTTCTCAGGCTACAGAAAGAACGCTGGGACCCGCTTCTAGAGTGGGCTAGGAGTACCTTTGACATCGAGATACATGTTCACAGATCCGTTTTATTCCACTCGCAGCCCGAACAGACCCGACAGATTCTTAGTGATGTCCTGGCGAAGATGGACCCTTGGGAGATGGCAGGTGCGTCGCGTGGTACGGATCTTGAACCAGTAAACTAAGCATGCCTCTGCAGCTATGGAGCGTGCCACATATGTCACAAAGTCGTTCCTTATTGCTTTGGCTCTCGTCAAGCACCGTTTGACCGCAGAGCAGGCGGCCCTTGCTGCTCAAGTGGAGGTGGCAAGTCAGATAGAGAGGTGGGGAGAAGTTGAGGATTGTGCGTCCAAAAGGGGCTCGAGCTCCCCTTTGTCTTGTTACAATTTAAGCTGACTACTTCCTTCATACAGCTCATGATGTAGATTACCATGATGTCCGCCGGCAGTTGGGAAGTGCCGCTTGTTTGATCACCAATACGCCCTAGACTGCAACCATCATTTTCCTGCTATGATGTCAACACACGTTTCGCACTGTCTGCCACCGCTACCTCATTGTAACACCGTGCTTTATTGGTCTTGACTTTCTATGTCAGGTTGACTCCAAGCGCTAGTACCGATGAGGACGTATCATCGATGCGTGTAAATAACCCTTTTGATATCAAACCTTACCATAGATGACATCTTGTACCCAGAGGTTTCCTCGTATACTTCAAGTATATTCCCGCCTTCATTCCGGATCTCCTCTGACAGCCTTCGCAGGCCTGAATTAGCTAGCTCGGCATGATTGTATCAGGGTCTGCACTGCCCTGTGCGAAAGTCATCCGGACATTGATATCAATACAACAACCTATGTGCCGATCTGCACAGCAAGGACATCGCGCTTTCTTTCTCGTTTTTGATGATTCAGGTCTCATAGCAGTTCTATAAGGCGCCACTGCTAAAATCTCGCTCGCCACCGAACTCAGCTATTCGGTTCTGTGGCCTTTTAATGAATCAGCAGGATGTGTGCAGTTGAGCATCAGATTCCGGTGAAACAAATGTCACATCCCACTGGCCAGTTCACAGGCGCTAAGTATTGGGGTCAGCTTTCCAAAAAAAAACCCGAACAAGAACATCACTGTGAAAGCGTGTTTATTGGCGCAGTCGGGAACAGGCGAGGCGAACGACTTCTCAGGAACGACTGATAACCCAAGGTCTTTTGGTAGACGATTGGTGGATACACGGTGAGTTCCTGTGACCACGATGCAGTGTTTATCATTGACAAGGCAAACCGGCTTTGGAGAATACCTTCGGCTGTGTTTCTCGTGCCCCGCGCACCGCGAGAATTCAATCTTGGGGAGCCATTGAGCGGAAGCCGTCTCCCAAGAAATGCCTCGCTTAATTGTATCCATTGCAGAACCACCACTGAATTCATGACTGTGATGATGGCACCTTTCTTTATAGAAGTGGCAGTCCGGTCCCGATCTACAAGAAAGTTCTGTCACTGCTAAAACCACGCTCACATGGTGTCATAGCTAACGTTGATTCGTTGGCAACGTCACAGAACATTGACCCTCGCCTTACAATGCGCTGGAACGTTCCACATAGAATTGGCTGGCCAGCGGAGTGCGAATTTTTTGTCATGGATTCCACACCACCCGATTGCGGCGACGCCATGTACACCAGTTGTTATTGCGAGGAGAACATTTATTGGCTCATAAAACGTTTTTCAAGTCCATCGTGGGTCCGTCAGCAGTGGGATGTTTTTGCTGTATTTATCTCCAATGCGACAAGAACGGTGACTGATATCAACGAGGACTTGCGTAAGTCAAGATTCTCAAATCTATCGCACAGGTGGCATTGTGGAATCAACGGGCGGCATCGTCCAGAAATGCAGAGGTAATATGGGATTACCACGTCGTCTTGGCGCTGCGCCAGCGCACCCAAACGCATTGCGAGCCGCAGGGCTGCTGGCTACACACATGGATCTATGATCTCGACACCTGTCTGGCCATCCCATGCTATTGGAATGGTACGTAAGAGATGGTCTGATTTGTTCCTTTCGCGTATTCATTCCGGATCTTGTTTAGAGTATGTCGACCAGACCTTCCCACTGGGGGCTGACACACCGTCGCAGTATCAGAGGTGCGGGTGACTCGAAACAAAGTTACCTCTCAGCGCTCGGCAGCTAACCGAATATTCGTTCAGCCGATTTAGGGTGATCCCTGGCGACGTGTATCTCAATGACTTTGCGTCGGACAGATCTCACATGGTGAGCCGATTTGAATCCTCCTATTCCACGACCACGGATTGTTCGCCTCATGATCATTAATATCGGTAAAGCTTCAGGTTTCCCCGACGAACACACCCCCCCGGTATCTTTCCGAACCGCCGCCATACGCTGCGATCTGTGGACCAGAGGCAGAGAAGAACGGAATTAGGAACAATCTTATGACACATTTCGTGTCGATGATTGGAGATGGACAAGGTTTTGGAACAGTGATGGATTTCGATGCGTTTACAACGTGGTGCTCCCACTCAGGGCCAACTAAAGCTTCGTGTGACTGTGACCATCACGCACAGTAGTTGTCACGCCAATGAATCTTTTTGTTTGACACCGAGTACGAGTGGCCAGTAACATCTGTCGTGTGTCGAGCATCTGGTCATGAATTCCGCTTCTTCTTCTTCTTGTGTCGGCTTGAACGGCCACGCTCCAACTAATGGCTCGACAACATCCATCTCCCATCAGTCTGACCCCGCGTATGGCGATGATACAAACGCCTCAGCTGTATCTCCAGCCCTTGTATCGAACGGATATTCACAGTAAGCAACCCATTTTTACTCGTGTCTCAGCTGCCGATCAACTCGGTGCCACTCTAGTACACCGTATCAATTGCACAATGAAGAGATTGTAAACCATTTGTATCACGCAGGCTTTCAGACCGGCGTGGGTACCTGTTTCTCTAACCAGAGTGCCTGCTGATCTGACATGACGTTAGAACTACGCAGATACGATCCTTGTGAGTAAACTTATTCCTGGGACCTTCAAACCGTCCCTGAACTCAACCTAGCACGTTCATCAAAATTCCTACCGCCTTCATGCGATAATTTTGTCTCGCTCTCCATATCTTGCACACTTAATGTCCACCTCCCCACAAACAGGAGGGCAACGTGTAATATGTGTGCAGCTGGACCATGAACCCGAGGTTACGCACGAGGTACGTCTTCTTGTTATTGGTTATATTTCCTTCATTTCCGCCACCATATGTGGCCAGTGGTCGTTGAGCAGAAGTTGTCTATGCTGCAAGCGTTTGCCATTTGAAGATAGGCTACTGCTACCCTTAATATTGCAACCGTCTCCTCGGTGGCCGCATTGGACGGAGCCTGTATTCGCTGCTGTAAACTTAACACTAATTTATCGCATTTACAGGGTTTTGCCATAGGTATTGCTTGGATGCGTCAGCAGTCTCTGGTTGTTGATAACTGGCCTTCTTTTAGCGCTGGGATACCTTTATTCTCCTGTTTCCATCAATCTTATTCGGCCCGAGAATGCACGAGGCGTTCTTGCGGCTGGGTGTTTGCTTGGTGGGATGGAGGATTTGTGCGGATATGCTTATGCAGCCTGCAGGCAGTCCATCAGCGTGGAAACGATCACCGAATGGCTCGAATTCATTGACAGCATCCCTGTATCACCGGACGGGTCACTCACCCCCCAACCACCTCTGACGTCTGTCTTCGGGGAATACGCCCGCAGATTACGAGAAGACGTCTTCAATTTCCTGGTAGTCACACTCCCCAACGCCTTGGAAATATACTCTTCCGCAGGATCCGAATCTGATCCGTCACAGGGGCACTCTGGCCGCGATACCTTATTGCAGATATTTTCTCTCGTGCCCTTTGACATGTTCAAAGCAGCTGTGGAATCACCTACGTTCCAAATCGGTGCGTGTTCGTGGTACCCACGGTCGCTCACCCCAACCTGATTCATTATTGTTACAGGTTCCGACCAGTGTCGCTTTAAGTTTGCGAAGGACGCTATAGAGCTGAGGAAAAGGGGTATTGCGCGGGGCCAAGGATCGGAGGAGACCGTGGTGCTTGCATTTGGTGGAGGTCACATGAGGGGAAGTGCGGTTCATGTTACTCGAAAAATGCGCAAACGGCCACTCTGGAAGGTCAACTCATGAACCGACAGTAACTGGCTTTTCTGGCAATCATATTACGTGAAGCCGCTGGCTGCTTTTTTGACCACGTTTTACATACTTGTTAGAATGATAACTTTCAGAGAGAACCACAAATAGGCCTCAGCGGAAGACAATGCAAAAGCAAGTAACTTGACTGCTCGGCACTCAATCGTTACATCTTGGCGCTGGCTCGTACCCCAGAACCGGAAAGCTCTCGGGAAGTACCACTTAACTTTTAGCTGTGCCATTTGACATCTGATCGGCTAGTCGAAACTTCGGACTACGCGCAGCATGCAAGGGAGCTGATGCGTCCATACCGGATGTTTTTTGAGTGGATCTCCGTTACTCTATCGATCCACCTTCCCAGCCACCTTGAAGCACACCTCGATCGATCAGGCACCTGTGCTTGTGGACCACCACTCCTCGACGTCACGAGAGCAGCATTTCGAGGACCGAAAACATGAACCGTAATTCAGCCATAATTTTTTTTCGTATATGAGGGCGTGCATCTTCGATGGCGTTAGACACCAACCCCGCTCACGATGTCCCGCTTCCCCTTCGAGGTTTACTTCACTGGCCGAGACGATCCCCGCGACCAATGCATCATCATTGGCGAGGACGACAAGCCAGTCTACTTTGAATTCGAGACAGCGATGCTCTCCCCCTGCACGACGCGTACGACGGTATGTAGGCCGAGGCGCCGCCGTGTCCCCGCCCCCCCGCTGACCGCGGCTTCCATGGGCTGGGCAGATCTGCAGCAACCAGCGTCCCGTCGCGGCATTCGACTGGGACGCCAACGGCGACACCCTCGGCCTCGCCACCGTCGGAGACAGAAAGTTCCCGATGGAGCAGTTCGTTTTACCTGGTTCCAGCCCCACGTAAGTGCCCTTGCTGCCTAGGCTCCACCACCTCCCTCCTCGAGGCGCCGCTGATCGTTTGACGCCGCTCAGCGCCCGCCGTTTCCAGGCAGCCGATGGCAGGTTCTATGAATGGCGGCGCTCGTACCGCGATCCGAACTCTTACGAGGTACCGTCGTCTACGGTTATCGCCCTCGCGAGTGTGTATTCCTCACCGTCCTTCTATGCAGCTGTATCCGGGTCCCAACAGCCATCCGATTGCTGTGTATCGCCGGTTCCCTCAGGCAACGCCGATTGGTCCCACCCATGGTACCTTGCAGTACAACTTCACTGATGACTTACTTTTGCTGGAAGTGCTTCTCGCGCTTAATCTCAACCGCTGGTTGGATTGGAGCATGGAATGATCTAAGATCGACGAGAAATATGATAATACCACTTATTTATATCCCATAGGTTGTACGAATACGGGTATAGCTAGGAGCACATGCGTAAATGCAAGCAGACGATGCAAGTTAGGGACCATGGAGGAAAAACGTCCATGAATAAATCCAACAATCAGGAATTTCTGATAGTACCCAGCATATGTTCCAATCTTTCTTCGACAGTCCATTGCGAATCGGTGTCAGAGTGGAAGGAACTCGCAGTAGAGTGGGCGGGGGGTTGGTTAAGGATAAAGTTGAACGAACCGGCGTCCATCCCCTGGGAAAGGCTTTCTATAAGGCGACCAATCTGCGCGGACGAGCTATAAAAAACCTGATCGCGGAACCGTGGTTAGCGGCGCGATTGTGACGAAGGCAGGGTCATACCTTAGTTTCAGGGCGGTACTTGCTCTGAGAGGACCTTTTAGAGGGGTTGATCGAAGAACTGCTACCCTTTGATGTCGACCTGGCGTGTTCCTTGACGAGTACTTGCAAACCGTCACCGTTCTCTCTCGCTGAATGTTCCGATCCCATGCTAGTCCTACTGGGATACAAAGAATCGATATCGTCGTCCCTCAGGCCGTTCACGATCTGCCTGAAAGCAAGAATAAATCAGCATGGACCCAACACGCGTGAGAACTTACCAGATGGTCTCCCCATTGGCCATTTCGATCACTTCAACAGCAGGTCCCTCTTGAATGGTTGTGCCATCCGGCTCGGGCTCGGTTACCGCTTCGTTTGCTATGGCGCTTGTATGTTTGCTCTCACCAGCGTACATGTCATAGCTGGTCAAATAAAGATTGAGACACTGGTTCAACGGGGAAGGCAATACCCACAGTGAATCATACGCGGAATTCTGTTTCTCAGCATCGGAGGCGGGCGCTCGAAGCAGCGCCTCGGCCTGCGCGCCAATAGAGGTTATCAGTCCAGGCACCGGAGGCGATCTCTCACTAGAGAAGCGGCGGCCACCGTTACTTTTCGGAGGTGGCGGCGTCGGTGCCCGGTCATGCACAGAGCGAGCTGATTGAGCAGAAGTCGCACTACCCGAGCGGCGATGTCGTCGCGTTATCGCCTTTCGGTTCACCTGACTCAGATCTACCTTGGAACTGCGAAACTCCGAGGGAAATATGAGGGTTCGTCGAATAACGGTAGCGTTCTCAGGAGTCTGGCGGTGCTGGCGCATTTGAAGGGGTTCGCCCGCTTTGCGCAGAGATGGCTTTCTCAGAGTCTTGTCACCTGCACCGTCGGACGGGCCGGACGGGTCGGCATCATTTGAATGCTTATCGGTGGGGAGAGCTTGACGATTCAGATCCAAGATACCAGAAGGCTGTGTGCTGGGGGTGAGAGACACATTGTTTGTTGTGGAGGATCCTCCAGACCACGCCCAACCCGCCGTCGCTCGAGAAATGGAGGTAGAGCGGGCGAGCAAATCGTTCAAAGCAGTCTGGTCAAGTCCAATCTTGGATGCTGCTTCAAAGAGCTGTTTCACTGCAGCCGAGTCCACATTATTAGCGAGAACTGCAGAGGCGTCGAGACTCGGACGAGCACTTGCATCACCCGCTGACCCGTTGGTAGTCGTCGGGGGACCGGAGGATGCAGCGTTCCCTCGCACATGCCCTTGATGCGACGATGCCGTAGGTGAAGATGTAGTAGGCGAGCTGCGAGAATGCATGCTGGATTGACTATCCCCTGTGCTGTCCGTCGTGCGAGGTTTTCGGAAACGCGCCATCAGTCCTTTGAACCCTGGAGCGGGCGGTGCAGGAGGGCTACCACTTGGAGGCTTAAGCTTGACCAGTTCAGTTGAACTTCCAGCACCAAATTTTGGCAATGGAAGGGTCGGACGGCGGCCAAGGCCCTGCGAAGGGGGCTGTGCTGGTTGAATGTCAATAGACACAGTTTCTTCGCCACTGTGAGCAACTGGCTTTACTCGGAGCGTGTTCCTGAAGCGCCTCATGCGCTGAGTGATGCCAAGAGCGGGCTGGGGCGTGACTGGAACTTGCGAGGTCGGAACTGGTAGCGGGATTGTCTCGACAGTGGTAGGAGCTGACACCAGCCGAGGTTCGGAGATCTGGCTCGGGTCAATCTTCTTCCGAGATACGGAGAGCGTCGATACATTCACATCGGTAAACCTTCTCCCAGATGACTTCATGAGGGCAGCTGTAGCCGCATCTGCCTTGCGCTGAACTTCTCTGGCAAGCTCAGTCTGGTCGATGGGTATCGATCGAGGGTTTCGCATGGACTGCGATCGTTGTGGAGGCTGCCCTGGAGACAACATCGTCTCGGATTGTGGCAGCCGTGCACTTAGACGAGCACTGCTTTCCACATCTTGCGGGGATACCGGGGGTAAGATGGCTTCAATAGTGAGTGAAACCGAGGTGGACGAAGAGTCTGATCGAGATATTGGAGGTACGACAAGGCGGTCGGAATCGTCATTCCCGAAGCCCAAAGCACGTGCAAGATCACGGTTTCTTCGAGTTGTGGGGGAGACCTCTGGCGCAGCAATATCTTCAACTTTGGTCTCTATGTGGGTAACGGGTATGCTATCTACCACCGACTCCAGGAGTGCGTTGGCCTTCGCGTTATTATCTGGGGCGGGGGATCGCCGACCAGCGGGACCATTTTGAGTCGGCGTTGGACTCACAACCTACTTAGCCAATCAGCATCTGTCAAATCAATGAGGTAAGGAAACGCACCCGGCCATTGGTCGAGTAATTTGATTGAGAGGTCGAGGGTCGCCGCCTGCGCAGCGAATTTGATCTCTCGCGAGTATCAGGAAAGGAAGCTTTGTGGAGAGCAGCCCCGACAAGCTTCTCCTGTATTGTGACGAAGTCGGATTTGGTGAGTCCGGCGTAGCGTCGAATGATTCCCTCAAAATCGCATTCGTCTTGAGAGCTACCGGGCGTTAGGGAATCAGACTTGTCGAGGCCATGCCACATGAGTGGTGTTTGGCCTTGGCCAACAGAACCATTGAAAATATCAAGAGTGCCGCCGACCTTCTGGCTGGGTTCCCAGGAGTGGTAACTCGAACCTGTCGATTCCAAGGAAGAGCGAGAAGAGTTCGCGATAGGAGATAAAGAAAGTTGGGAGACGCCGTAAGAATAGTTCGAAGGAGATTTCAAGTGTTGTTTGGATGAACGAGCTGTATTGTTGTTGGAGTCGGAACAAGGGAATGTAGGGGATGCCGCGTTGCGAGTTTGAGTGGGAGTGGGAGATCGAAGAGCACGACTGCCAAAAGATAGAGTGGATCCAAAGTCGTAGGTAGACAAGCTGGATGGCGCGCGTGAATCTGCAGGACTGACTGAATTGTTCCCCTTTGGGGCAGACGCCATTTGGACAGGGCCAGGAGAATCGGGTGGCACTGGTGAGCGTAGGGATCTTGTAGGTGATTTGGAACGGTCTACGTTCACTTGAAAGTCTGTTTCAGTACTCTGGCTCCCGCTTCTGCTATGGGTTGATCGACTCTCAGATTTAATACGAGCCTTTTCAGGGCTCGCAGAGCCTCCGACAGTCCACGTGATATTCGAAGGCGTGCTGGGCCGAGGGGAAACAGCCATCGGCTGGAACGCAGGACCCGACAACGGGGACATCGGTCTGCGTCGGATGAATACGGATGATGTAGCTGAGCCTTCCTGCTCAGTGCCACTCGTGCTATCACGTTGAGCGTCTGGCGTACGCCTTCCGCTATTGCTCCGTGACAGGTAAGAGTTTACCGCTGCATGGGCCTGAGGAGATGTCGGTCGAGGGGTACTTCGAGATGCGTCGGAACCCCGTCTGAGCAAGCTGGATGAGATGGTGTGCATGTTCTGTCCATTGGGCGACGAAGCGCGTGGCGTGGTAGAATGCGAACGGATATCCTCGGTGTCGAAAGAAGATTCACGTGGTGTCATGGGTCGGGGCATACCCGGTATGTATCCTGGTAAACGAGGTGTTGGCGAGACCGCACCAGGGCGGTCATTTGGAGTGGGTGATAGCTGCCGAGTATCTGGTTCTATACCAATTTGCCCGTCTGGCGATATTGCGGTACCAGCCTCATAGTCGGAAGACAATCGGCGGTGGGTATGCTGATTTGCGGATCAAAGGTAAGAGACCAACAAGCATGCCGAAATTATAATGTCTCACCGAAGTACCCGTCTCCGGCAATTCCTTCTTGTCGTCCGTAACGCGCAAGTGATCAGAATCGCTGATCCGAGAAAGTGGATGTGCCGTTCGGGGCATGAGAATCTCATCTTCAGGTTCTTCGAACTCCTTGATGACCTGTGCAAATGCAGCGGAAGCGCGTTTCGAAAGGCGAGGGCCATTCTCGAGACTAGATTGAGGTAGCAAGTCCTCGTTGGAGGATACGAGGGAGGCTGTGCGTGCAACAGGCGTCTTGTCATTAGGGCTCGAGGGCGGAGATACGGAAGGACCTCCGTCTGGGGTGGTGGGTCGTAGACTGTCGACAGAGTTCAGCGATGTCTCCTCTCTCAAACTCTGGCTTGACTCGGTGTGAGTAATTGAGACTGCACTTCGATGGCTCCTCTGCGAAAGTGTGCGAAGGTACCCATAATCTCGAAGGCGTCCCGACGAAAAGAGGTTGTTGCTGTACCGCTTGGTGGACCGGGGAGATGACGTGACGGAAGACGCAGGGTAGGTGGTGGTGGTGGTATTACTCGACAGATGTGAAGACCGCTCCGGAGTATAGTCGGACTCTATGCCTGCCTCACTGGCGCCGCTAGTATTGGTATCGCTTCGGTTGAGGTGAGTGGTGGACGCGGCAGGCTTGGAACGGATGCGGCCCAGGGTCTGCAGTATCATATCCTCCTCGGCCTCTGAGACCTGGTTTAGCGCTCCCCTCGCTCTCTGTTCAGCGAACTTGAGTTTAAGATCGACTAGGGAGACTGGGTCGCCGGAAGCGGTGCGAAGAAGGGTGAACCGGCGAGCAAGTCTGTGATGATATTGTGAGAGAAACCATTGGGACCAAATGAACAGGAGACACACTCTGGAAGGATGAGGGAGGTACGAAAGGCGTCGGCGGAAGGGAGCCCAGGAAAGCGGTCGTCCTCAGCTGATTGCGAGAAGGAATTGTTGTGAAGAACCGAAGAAGTCCTAGGGTCGGACTTTTTGCTGCGAGGTGCAGGGTCGGAGGTGCAAGATCGAAAGAGAGGAATAGAATATGAATTCGGAGAGGTGATACGCGCGAATTAGCGAGGCACGTACCGAAGACGGTACATCTGAGCGAGCGGTTTCCCTCGTTTTGAACACGTTGACGGACACAAGCTGATTAGATCTCGGGTTCTGCACGTCTCGGGAAACAGGCAACGTGTTGAACACGAGTTGAGGTGTTTACGGAAACGCCACGAACTGGACCTGGGACTTTGGCGCAACGGCCAACGAACCGAGCAACGACCTCGACGCGACCGCGGGCGCACTTTGCCTGATCGCACCGTGTTTGGTTCCGTATGCACGTGCGAGTACTACGCTACTATGCACTTGGTCCCCGTGGGGGCTCCTCTTTTTCCGTCCTCGTGTTCTGGAGCTCCGAGGACGCACTGATACCAGCTAATTTTGAGCCTGTGCCATTGCCACGGCACGAATCCCCTTCAGAGGCACAATAAGCCTGGCTCTTTCAATCTGCCGCTTTCGGCTACGCATCAGTCTCATGCCCCGTTCCTACTCACGCCGTCGTCGTATCGAGATGCCAGGGTTGCTATACAAGGCCAGAGATATGAAATTCGAGCACTGGTACAAACGAGCCTATATTCGATGGCTCGCGGAAGGTAAATGTTAACTGTCCATCAGGTTACACGCATCTCACAGAGAGGAAACCCTTGGTTTGTTTCATCATAGCGCTACAAGGTTACATAGCATGTCTATATCATGTTTTCAGCGGGATCAAATTCTCAGTGAAAACAACTGAGGACAACTCACTTCTTTGTATACTCCTTTGCCGTGGCCAGGAATTTGGCCTTGTCTGTCTTTAACAGCTAAATCACTGCTTGTAAGTCGTCGCGGCCGATGAAGAAAGCAATAAGAACGTACTGCAGCAATGTCAGCGTCATACGGATCGTCAGGGCTGGGGTTATTCAGCTTCTCTTGAACAATCGCGAGCACTGAAAACGTTTTGTTGTTCGCGACCAGAAAAGGCAGAAAGGCTAACTTGGCGTACCGGTTGACAGGGTGATCGATGGTTTCCACTGGTTACAACGGGTTCACAAAGAATAAAACTCGTCAGCCTCCATACGTGACGCAGTCACGCTCTTCAGGCCTAAGAAAATCCGTGGTCTCACCTCGTCTCGAAGTATAGGAACGCAGATGTTGCCTTCTTCGTTGATTCCGGGATGATAGACTTTGGTCTGAAACACGACCTGACAAGCGGGAGACATTAGATACGTAAATACAACGAAAGAACACAGGATTTCAAATGGAGGTGGTGGGAAGAGTGACATATAGAGATGCGGCAGGCAGGTGGGGGAGAGCTTGCAACGTGTTGGGGGAGAGACCACCACATCCGAATTTCGGCGTAATATAAAACCCATGCGGCTTACATTTGGTGCCTTGAAGGGGAAGTTGGGTGGAAGTTCGAGTTTGAAGCGAAATATCCCGCCTTTGTATGGACCATCGGACTGGGGATCGATACCGTCAATGAAGCGAAGGGACGAGTAAAGATGGGAAGGGCTGACCGAGCCTTTCACGGTGCAGTTCCAGACGAATAGATTGTCTTCTTCTGGCTCCACTGCCACGCCCTGCGCAAATGGTTGATTTACGGCGCGATCGCATAGCTGTATGTGGTACGTACATCGACGGGCTTCTCGATGATGTCTTTCAATTCCTAGCCAATGGTGAGCTACATAATCTTCGCGACCAGGGAAAAGACAGTACTTTTTGAATACGTCTAAAATCATGTCAGCCGGAATTCATTAATGGATTTCTGAGAAACTCACCGCAAGGCAGTCATTATGAGAACGGTTCAAGATCTGATACTACACCTTGACCTCGGCGATGATAAGTCACGTGCTAGATACTCACAGTAATCAGCGATCGTCGGCGTGAATGGCTGGATCACGTCCATACCACTTAAGATGATAGGCCATTTCCGTGTCTCTGAGAAAGCGTGTCGCTCGCTATTCATGACCGGAAGAGTCGGTTGCAAGCGTACTATATTCCTAACAAAACACATTGGACCTTGTAGAGCTCGCGACAACGGCTTGGGGGGGAATTCACCTCCTCGCAAGTCTCACGGATTTGTTGCAGTGGTCACGCGTACACTGTTGGAATTTCTGAATCGAACACAACCAGCGTCTATCTACAAGATCTCCGGGATCCACCGTTGCCTGTGTCTCTCAGTTGATATCACCATCTTGAACCTTGATTGGGACATCATAGTCATATTACCTACCGTTGCCAGACTCATGTCGGACTTTCCCTTTCTGGTTCAGACTGGCAGAAGATGTTTAGATCGCATCGCCGTTTTGCATGGTCGTCTCCCACCAGGAAAAGTTCGTCCGCCGGTAGCGTGACGCGTCAAATCACGTGACCAAAAGTAAACCCCCATCTCCTCCATCATCTCGCATGCCCTCAGCCGAGTCGTCGCGCCCGTCGACGCCAGGCGTTTCCAGCAATCACACCACCAAGAAACGCAAAGTCGCCCAGAACATCCCAGAGCCATCCCCCGCACCCTCCGACATCAGTGCCAACCCCGCAGCCAATGTTGTCCTCCCCGCCCGCCACGACTTCTTCTCGCGCCCCCGTCTCACGATCTCCCGCTTCCCCACCTTCCAAGACACCCCCGGCGTCATATATCACACCACGGAGCAGCTCGCCATGAACAGGATTGGGTTCCGCTACGTCCCAGCAGGCGTTGCGCCGATTGGGTCCGCGCTGGCCTGTCGCACCATCGAGAGCGCCCCGCCGTGTTTTCGCGTGAGCTGGGAGGATCGCAGTGCGTTTGTCAAGGTCACCCCGGATGGACTTGGACTCCTCGGCGAGCGCGGGTTCCGCAGCGCGCGCTGCAACGCCCCCGTCAGGGAGGGTGCTTGGTATATGGAGGTGCGTATAGAGAGCGGTGGGGGGGATCGTCCGCCGGAACTTCCAGATGCCAACATGCGCGAGGGCAGCCACGTTCGTCTCGGATGGGCGCGGCGCGAGGCACCCCTTAATGGTCCTGTTGGCCTGGACGGTTACTCCTACGGATACAGGGACAAAACCGGTGAGAAGGTGACTCTGTCTCGTCCGCGACCGTATGGTCGGCCATTTCGCACGGGAGACGTCATCGGGATGTACATCTTCCTACCTCCAAGACGAAAGCCCGACCCTGCAGACCCCCATGACTCTGCGCACCTGAAGCGAGAACGCATCGCGATCGAGTTCAAAGCTCAAGAGTACTTCGAAAGCCTCGAGTATCCTCAGAGCAAGGAGATGATCAAACTCATGGAATTCTCCAGCAAGGCATCAACCACGGCTTCGTTGCCCTCGGCTCCGCCCAACAAGAAAGCGTCAGGTGCTAAAAGTTTACCAGAGCGCAAAGCACCAGGAGTGGAAACTCCCGCTTTACGTCCTCTTCCAGAATTGAAAGGATCGCACGTTGCGTTCTTTGTCAACGGAGAATGTCAAGACATCGCCTTTCGCGATGTGTACGATTATCTCCCATTACCCACGACGCCCGCATCACGAAAGAAGGATAAAGAGAGCTCGAAGAAGCGTCCAAGGGAAGGTGCTCCGCGGGAACACAAAGAGAACCCTTTTGATGACGGAACGCTTGGGTATTACCCCTTCATTTCTTTGTTCAACTTTGCACGGGTCAGGATCAATCCTGGCCCTAATTTCGAATTTCCGCCACCTCCTGACGTCGAGGGCTTCCTTCGGAGTTCGTCTGGGGAGGACGTAAAGCCGTCGCCGCAACGCACCTGGCGGCCCATATGCGAACGTTATTCCGAGTTTATGCAAGAGCAATGGGATTTCGACGCCAGGGAAGAAGAAGAAGCCAAGGTCGAGGTAGCGCTGAGAGCCGAGAGGGAGAAAATAGAAGAGGAAAAGAAGACCCAAAAGGAACTGCGGAGGCAACAAAACGTGGCCAAGAAACGCGCACGGGAAGCGGAGCTACGTCAAGCCTCCGTTCATACCGCGTCTCCTCTTCGTGAGATGTCCACTGCGCAAGAAGAGTCTGCGGCGGTGCTTGATGATCGGTTCGGACCATCGGTCTCGGCACTACTTGCGCCCATACTTCCAGAGGACATCGACCAGGCGCATTCACCTGCGCCCACGGCTGCATCCAGCGTTGATTACCACCATATCCCCGAAACAGAAAGTGGGTACAACTCCGAGGCATTGGAAGGAGTTGGCGAGGGTGATGCGGAGCAGGAGGGTGATATGGACATGGAAGACGGCAGCGACACATTCAATATGCCTGTCATGGATTTAGATTCCAACGATGTGCTCTGAATCTCGAATTCACTGTCGATTTGTGCGTGCGGTAAAATGCAGAAGCAGCAAACTAAACTTACGGGCAAGCTTACAGTTTATAGAATGGACAGCGCAGACTCACGAGGTAGGCCGGGCAGGTATTCTTTATCACTGATGCTGACCAGCTCCTGTATATCCAGCAAGAACGAAATTGGTTCGTTCAGCAGCTTCGAGGTTATTGCGAAGTCAAACCGCCTCCGGATCACATTCTTATCGGGTGACGTTCACTGTGCTGCTGTCATCACGAGTGCAATTGTAGACACCTGGTTCGTCGCATCTACTGTTCCACATCTTTGCAGTTATCGCCATGGTATGCACGTTAGCTAACAAAGTGCACAAGACACTCCACCATGCTGAAACGGACGAGTTTATTGTCAGGTCACCTTGCCAGTATACTTTCCTGTTGTTTACCTCTGGTCTTCCAGATGCCGCTATTTACGAATGGCCCTGATAGAACGCCACGAAATAAGAACAAGGTTATCATGGGTCGGCGAAACTGGGAGCCGACGAGAGATATGGCATTCGACACTCGGGTAGAGAAAGGAAAGGGGCTGGGTGAGAGTGTCGGGTACGTTATATCCTTCGTTCCCGATGGGACTCCAAAATTCATGCTTCCTGCACCTCCGAGGTGGCAATGATCATGATATTCATTGTAATGCTCGCTCGCAAGTTTTCTTGCTTCCACATTTTCACCACACATGAATCGACAATGTATTCAGAGCACACGTCGCTGAGATCTGAAAATCTATGGTAGGCATATAGAATGTGTTGTGGACGTCCTCCTGCTCCTCATCTCGCCAACTGCTTCCAATGCCTCAGAGTTGCACCCACTTTTTGTTTCGGGGACGTGGTAGTATTCAACGCTCGATATAGCAGTGGGCGCAGGTGAATCCTGGTCAACGTCCTCTGGAAGGGGCTGCGAAGGACTGTCCAGTAAGGTGGCAACTTGGGCGTGCTTTCCACGGGAAGATGGCCAGTGAGTCGCACTTTTTCTCCACAGTCGACCAGTACGGTCTTCCACGCCACCATGTGGTCGCCGTCAAACGCTGAGGAAGTGGATCTACTGGACACATATGTTAATAAAATACTCAATCCATGGGGCTGTTGTAAATCATCTAGGTTGCTGTCTCCAACATCTCGCGATGGAGTGTAATCGCCGAGGATCCATCTATCTATGCATAGACAAAAGGTACTGGCATCGCACAAAAAGTGCTGCCACAAAACGTCCAGAATAGTACAATTAACTCTCACTGCTCTCAAGCCTCTGACGGCTCCGAGTCAGAGGCCATGCAACCTCCAATGTGGCACTTTGGTTCAAAGCCATCATCATCCGAGAGTACACGTTTTGTTCCACGGAAGGCGCTGAGATACCATGACTGGGTATCGAGACGCAGCGGTGACCCGTGCTGCACTGCGCAAACCTGCTTGAATCTTGCTTGAATCAAAGCTCACTCGCATCTCAGTTTGCTCTAGCTCATGTAGTGACCCCTTCGAGGACTTCGCCGCAATACCAGCAATTTTACCCTTCACGGCGTCTAACCCATCTCGAAGCGCCTGATCTACATCCGCCATTCGGATGTCGGAATATAAAGACTTAAAAGAAATCAGGTCAAGATTGGACAACGCTGACAAGATACTCACGCCATCAGCTGCATTGCTAGCATTCAGCTCCAAGGTACCATCTTTTTTAGTCCACACACGATAGCGAACTTGGTTAATGTGGCACCATGTGTGGCCAGCGATGACGATCGGTTCCAGCAGAAGTCCACCTGAGTCCGAGTCGGCGTTTAATTCGTCGCCAGAAGATGGAGAGTCGACGGAGCTGGGGAGGGCAAAAAAATCGACTTCGGAAAGGTATGATTGATGCTGGTCAAAGAATGTCCAGGTTGGTGATTATATGCCTGAGCTTCCGAAACGGTGATCACAACAACAAGAGCAATGTCGGGCCATCCCTCAACCTCGGAACGAACCTTTTCCATCAACGCGTCACAATCTTGACTGAAGGCGCATTCGACGATGGCAAAGGCATTTCTGGATGGCAATCCGCGTTTATAACGTGTAACCAGATCGGGGATGGAGGAAAACCCAGTAATTGAAGACTGAATCTCCAAATTGGATTCAAGGGTTGTGCGATACCGCTGATTATCAGTCGGAAGGAGATCTAAGGCATGTTGAAAGTACTTGGAGAAATCGGTAATAGAGAGTTCGTGTGCCGCCGTCGGCATTTGAATGATAAGCCGAACGCTGACCGGGCTATAAGAAAACCTGGACATATTGCGCATTAATCAATGATCGCGAAATAATAATTCACGTACTTGAGCTTCCTCTGTAGACGGAATCTTTCTACTAATTCTACCAACTCCTGGAAGTCTTCGGTAGTAACCCCACTGAATATCTGTCGAAAGGTGAACACAATTGTTGATCAACAGCCAGTCACCCTAGTAGCCGGGCTCTCGATACTTTGAATAAAGTCGAGTATACGATCCTTGACTGGCTCTGTAGTGGAATGAGTCCAGTATCTATTCAATTCAGTCGGCGTCACATACTGCGTAGCGTAACCGATGTGGGTGGTGAGGCTCTCGGAAAACTGGACGCAATCGTCGGCTTTGCGTTTACAGTAAGGTGAGCGTGCGTGGGTGCACGCTGCTGCTGAAAAAATGCCTTTGAGCAGGTGTGGCTTTGTATAGAAGAAAACTGTACCTGTGCAAGTAGCGAAGGGGGGCTCAGCGGTGACTGAGGAATGATTCAACATGGTAGTTTGCTTGCAAGAAACAGTTCCGGGCGTGATGCGTGGCGTCTCCCGATGTAAAACTTCTGCCAAATTCGCCAGAGCGTGACCTTTAATAAGCAAAATACCCCTATCTCAACATTCTCGGAAGTGCCTTCCGCAGGTTCGGTCTGAAATAGCTATGGTGACACATTCAACAATACCTATCATAGACCTAGATCTCAACGACGTGCACTGAGTATTGAATACATTGTCGATTCATGCGTATGCGATGAAATATAGAAGCAACAACTAGACTTGTGAGCAAGCATAGATAAACGACGAACATCACCACCTCGGAGGAGGCGCTCGGACTTGATATCTGTAAAGAGGAATGAATTTTTGAAGTCCTGTCGGGGACGACAATATAACATACCCGACGCTTTCACCCAGCCCCTTTCCTTTCTCTACCCGAATATCGAATACCATATCTCCCGTCGGCTCCCACCAAACGGAACACCAGTTTCGCCGACCCATGATAACCTTGTTCTTATCTCGTGGCGTACCATCAGGGTCATTCGTGAATAGCGGCATCTAGAGACGAGTAGTGAGTAATAGCAAAGTGTACCGGCAAGATGACCCAACCATAAACTCGTCTGTTTCAGCATGGTGAAGTGTCTTGTGCACTTTGTTAGCCAACGTGCATACCATAGCGATAACTGCGACAGGGGGTCTACGAAAGGCCACTCAGATGACAAAATGTAGAAAAGTAGATGCGACAGACGGGGTGTTCACGATTGCACTCGTGATGACATTGACCATATATCGGTGGTCTGCAGGAGGGGGGACATCTGGTCTCCCGCCTTGTCGAGAAAGGGTCTTGAAAACACCGACAGCAGCACAGTGAACGTCACCCGATAAGAATGTGATCCGGAGGCGATTTGACTTTGCAATGCCTTGGAGCTGCTGAACGAACCAATTGCGTTCTTGCTGGATGTACAGAAGCTGGTCAGCACCAGTGATAAAATATTTTCCCGGCCTACTTTGTGGGTCTTCGCTGTCCAGTGGTCATTCTGAACGAAGACATCATCAGTGTGACATCAGCTCTGTGATCATAGACTACTGACCATGTCGTCGAGTAGCTCTGGCTCTCCATTAAACTTATTTACGAACCCGGTCAACGCTTGACCACTACGCGAAATGGCAGTCAAAGGGTTCAACTTGAAGTCCAATGCGCTCTCCATGAATACCATGCGTGGGTAGGCAATCGGAATGCCTAAAAATGGAATTAGTCGAGCTTGCGTGTTTGTTGCATTAAGTTAATGTACCAAGTTGTAGAATCAGGTGTTCTACGCGGCGAGGCAATTGGCTAATGGCTGCCATCACTTTCGCGTACTCTTCACTACTACAAACCCTGTCTTTTTTCCTTTCCGCCCTGTTTCCAAGTGAGAAAAACTCAGGAAAAGGTGAATAGGTAATACCGGCAATCTAGCATCAAAATTCGTATATTCGGTCCCATGTAAGCAAGGAATGAGTGTGACGGCAAGCCGACAAATGGTCCCTTAGCACCGAGAATGAGAGAGTCGAACGGATGGGCCCCCCGACGGTCATCTAATCCATCAGCATATGCTAGGGTAACATATCAATACCTCGAACTGTGATGACTGGAGAAATGGCCGTACGATTGATGAAGCACTGGAACAACAGATAAAAAAAGTACGCCCGAGAACCGATACTACAGGGGAAATAAATGAGTCGAGCATAAAAGGCATGCACCGGATGACGTACGCGAGGAAAACCGGCGAATTTTGCAAGTCATCAGGATCTAGGTGCCACTTCAATTTGTGGATCAGACGATCAGCAAAGCTTGCTCACAACTCCCAAACCCATCAATCTCGAGGTGGAACAGATGAGGGGAGAGAATGCAAAGATACGGACAACAAACACACCAAATCTAGGGGGTCGTCAGTAAAACTTCAGCGAGGAGTCGATGCGGGCTTACCGTGATCATCTGAAGCAACCCCGAATCAGAGACGACCGCATGTTTATTGTAGTACTTACCACACATGTTGAGCATTGGGCTTGGTGCAAAATGAGTTATTTTGGAGCGTCGCAACAATGCACTTACATGGAACTGTTGGCTCTTGCAAACGCACCATTCCTAAAGCAAGCGCAATAGTGATTGAAGAAGAAGCGATCGAGACATGCCGCCATCTCTGGTGATACGGGATATGTCAACTTTATTGATGGTTTCGTCTGCGAGATCCAGTCTTGCATCTCTGGTTCCCTTGTCAATCTTCCAGGATGTCAATGTTACCGTGACGTCCATTCGAACAACCCAAGGCTTACGCGTCACAATAAAGCTGATCCCCTCCGCCAACCAGTACATGAAATGGTTGCCTTGCATGGTCCCGAAGCAAGTCGAACCACATTGGATCGTAACCGCTCTTATATCCTGGGCCCTTGAATTCATCTTGGTTAACACCAGAACTAAAGCCATTACACTGAAGGGTGGAAATGATTGAACCATTAACTGGAGGAAAGGCGTCCACGACGTACTGAATAGGCAGCCCAGCGCATGTTCTGGTTGATGGCAGGCACGAAAAAAGAAAGCTGCACGCTGTTGTTGATGCTGTATTTGATGGATAGCTCGGCGTTCCCTAATTGTATCCGTATCGGGAACCTCCAAAAGGTGAAGGTACTGGACGGGGTCGTTCAGTTGCTTAGGTGAAAACGTGGTTGCTCGTACGAACCCCCCGTTGCCAGCATAGACGTATATCTCCTTGCCAGTAACGCGTTGTGTTTGGTCGTGTACTGAGGCACTTTTCCCCTTGTAATCATCATACGCAAAACTCTCCGATACTGGCGAAGTCGCCGTAGAATGAGGATCGGCCGGGTGAGGTCCGAGATCATAGGACAACCCAGAACCCGGCCGATCAGCTCGCAGGTGCGCTCGTTCCTCTGGATCCCACTGATAGGTTAAGACTGGATGGGGCTCGTAGGAAGACCCGGAATCAGCGGCTACATTCGAGGACAGGGTCTGCGAACTGTGACAACGGTGTTTGGAACATACGCACTGACTATCAACACTGCGCCGTGCCAGAGGCCGTTTTCATCCACGGTGTCATAGCGCAACAGAGGACCGACCATGAATTGAAGGTACGGATCCGTGCGTGGGGCCCTTTGCATTCGAGCACGTTCGGCGGGTGGTAGCTGTGCCATGTAAGCGGAATCTGTCCGCACCATCGACGGAGCTGACTCCGAACGAACATGACTTGTCCCCGCGCCGCTGGATGCTTGTCGGTAATTAGGGGGGGCCGAGTGCTGTGGTGCCTTTGGTGGAAGCGGAGGAGGAACTCCAGGCATGGCAAACCCGCCAGCAAACCCGCCGTCAGGCAGGGGTGCTATTTCCTGCACCGGGACGAATCTGCCATCTGGGCCCCTCTGGCCTTGCATCTGGTAGTAGTAATCATCCTATGATGCAAGATTAGTAATTGACCATTGCTAGCATGGAGAGGTACTACTTACCTCCTGCGCCTTTTTACGAGCACGCCAACCGGTACTATCCATGCCTTAAAAGTTAGCCGTTTGAAATATTCTTGACCTTGTGAAGGTGAACGTGGAAGAAAAGTAACTTAGATGGGCGTCAAAGGGTACAGGATAACAATATCCTAAAGCGATCATGATGCATTGGTCATCAGCGAACCGCGCCCAAAGTTTATCTTAGTTACCATCGGGAACTTGGGCATAAGAACATTATTTGGGCGCTGGAGGCTGCTGTCGTCGTATGGGTTCCAGGGACACATAAATCGGGTCAAGTGACCACACCGAGTACGAAACGAATGGTTGATAGATCCTGAGGTAGGTTCAAGTGCACCGCGGTCCCTTTTAGCATCGAATAAAAGAGAATGTATCGAGGCAGTATTAGCGCGTGGACCGATTAGTTGTACACGTCTACGCATCAAACCGAAATCTACCATCCTTTTGGTCCCCCGAGCTCAGCCAACGTGTTCCACCACAGTCGTCACCAACTTGCCGTCCTTGACCGTCGATTTCAACATCTCGGGCACAGCTTGCTCTTGGAAAACGCCATCCTCCTCCCCCTCAATGGGTAAGCTGACGTTTATGGCGCTACACTTGGCTGTTGTAATTTCGACGCCGAGACACGCCTTCGAAAGGTAAACTTGTCCGGAATCGGTTGAGTCTATTTGGATAGTCGGAGCCGTCCCCGTAATCTGAATCTGGAATGATGGTGACTTGGTGATTGATACAGAAGAGATTACAGAGTCAACAAGGACAGATGTCTTCGTACAGTTAACTGCGAGCAAGATTCAGTTCCGAGATTACCTGATGTAGGCAGTGCATACTCAATGTGACAGCATTGACCTTGCCTTTGATGATGAGCGTAGTGTTCTTACATCCAAACAGATTAATGGTTTGATTGATCTCGACGTCCGTCACCTCCAGCGAAGGCTGGTCTTCTTGGTATTCCTGTCTCATCATATGAGTATCGGAATTGGCTCTTCGCCCCATAACTCACAATGAGCCATTTATTACCTTCCAACGCGAACCTCGGGGGCTTCTTGCCCATCAACGCTGCGGGTTTTGCGGGTTTCGTCGGCTTCTTTGTCGCTGAAAACACGCCGTATATCATCCGAGCTCTGGTTCCAAGACATCAGGCACGAACCTGCAGGACTACTGCTTTCTGGAACGACACTGCTTGTGCGCAATGCTGGATTCTTATGAGTCATTTCGCTCTTATCGACTTTCCTTAGCCCTTTGGTCACTTCTTCGCCGCGGTTCAACTCGGCGAAGACAGCGGCAACGCCACCCGCTGCCGCCGCCGGTGGTGGAGGAGGAGGAGGAGGAGCATCATCTGACGGAGGTGCCTTATACTCTGATACATCAACTCCCTGTGTCTGCATTCACAGTCATGGGCAGATGCGAGATAGAGCGTAACTCACGCTGACATTCCAGACCAGGCCGGTGGGGTGATTCTCCAGGACATAGCGTTTCGTTTCGTCCATGACGGCAATGACGTCGCGAACCCATTCAGTATGGCGGGGATCCCTGAGTATACGAGTCAGGAGTTCATCAACTGGACGATGCGAAATCGAACGCACTTATCCCTAAATTCCTTGAGAATCCTGTTTGAATAGTACGTGGTCGAATCCTTGATATCCGTGATGAATTGTGCTGGCTTGGGTTCCTACGGTGGAACCCCGCATGAGGGGACATCTACAGGGCAGCTAAAGACTTACAACGGTGACCCAACCGACACACACAACACCCTCGGCAACGACGGTGAGATGGTTGAACCATTCCCTTTCCCTTCTGTTAGCTTCCTTGGCCCGAGTGACTGCTTCGATTGAGGCTTGTAATGGGTTCAGTAGCTTCTCGAAACCGTGCTGGTCCGGCTTCTTGCATGCTGCCGCTCTGAGCAAGAGGTCGCGCAGCACCTGGATCGCTTGCGCAAACAAGCCCATCTGACATCACATGAGACGTCACGGTGGACCCCGCTATGAGGGGAGTATACCTGATCAATCACGACTTGCGGGGCGAAAGCAGCTGTGAGCTCCACTAATGGCTTGAGCTTCGTTTCGATCACAATGGCATCAAAGGCTTGGACGCTGGGAGGGATCACTGGCTGGACTACGATCGCCGGTGGTGCAGCTGGAGGCGGCGGGGGCGGGGGAGGAGGAGGAGGTGGTGGTGGTGCAGATGCTGGTTGAGCATCGGCGAAGCTTGTCACAGTGCTAGTGCTCTGTCTTCGGGCCTCGCGTCGAGTGTCTTCGAGGTCTTCGAACCGGGAGGCAACTGCTTCCAATCTGCAGCCAACCACATGGATGCGCTCCTTGCCAGACAAAAGGCAGATAGCTTACCGTTTGACTATGGTCGCGAGGGTGTATATCGAATGGTTTTGTGTAGACATGGCGTTTCGTGATGGACGGATGGCCCAGTGATGGACGCGTCACTCAGTTGCCCAATGCCCTCCGCTGACGGCGACCGGAGTGTTCCGTGCGCATCACAACGCCGACTGTTGGCAATCTCACTCTCCCGTACTCAACTCAGATATTAAAATTGATCGCCATCTAGTCCTCTCCTCCCTCATCCCGTTCAGCTCTCGCCTTGGCCTTCTTTTTCGCCTTCTTCCGACGCTGACGTTCTCTTTCATTTTGCCTAGCGCGTTGCAAATCTCCCTTCGTGAAACCAGGGTTGTATAGTTGGTCCAACTGATTATGTGGGAAGGTAGACAGCAAGCCTGCATCAGCACTTCTGTGGTACGATTGTTTGGGGATATATTATGACACGCCTTTTCCAACAAGAGCCGTCTAGCCAGCATTCGATTAGTGGCCAGTGAACGAGTCTGCTGACACGCCACGCGAATGCCGGTGGGTCTATGAAGAAGCTGAACATTATTTTCTGTCTTGTTGATTGATTGCCCCCCGGGACCACTCCCTGGACAGAACCAGGGTTCAGCACGAGACTTCAGTGGTTAGCAATAGGCGTACCTCGCACAAACGATTCCAGTATATCCTTCTCATGTAATCCCGGAATTTTTCGTTGTTTATGAGCTTTCCTTAATGCGGAGAAGTTGCGAGGTACTTGTACACTAGGCAGAGCAGCATTTTCTGGACGACTTGCATGAGCCTCAGAACCAAATAATCCAGTACACATGAACACAGATTTACGTTGTTCCACCGGTCTTGCGTGCCCGGCGACTGGACTGGATTGGCGCGGGATCCTTGATGGTTGAATTGTCTCCGATTTCGGTCTCCTCGGTGATGCGCAATCCTGCTAGATGTCAGTAATATGACAAGGGCGTCGGCCGATACAGAACCCACTCCAAGCTTCATCTCCGGAGGATGTTTGGACTCTTTTGGCTTGAACCACGTTCTTTCGCAGTGTTGTTGCAAGGTCTTTGGCCAAATGGATTTTTTCTTCTACCCGAGCCAGGTCGTCTCGCGCCACGTTGTCCAAAGCCAGTGTATCCGTACGCATTTGTATTCGAAACGCTGTGAAATGGTCAGATTGGCGAACGCCGGTAGAAAAGGCAAATGTGACCTTTCTGTATGGGTGCATCGCCTGGAAAAAAAGTGAGATGGTGGCGTATGCAGGACATATGGACATGTACCTGCAAACGTCGAAGCAGAGGCCCTGAGAAGGTCACGATAGGCTGAACGGGCGGCTGCTCTGATGCTGGGTGAAACCGACATCCTGGTTCAGCCGCAAGACGGGTCTGGCCCGAAGCGCCGTGACCATTTCTTCTGGCCAATCGGGTCGTTTGTTGATTCTTGGCGTCGATCTGAGATTACCCATATGTGGTCGGCGCAAGACGCGTTCCTTTTTTGGACGCGTCGCGCGTCCGTTTACTGGCGCACGAACACACCAAATCTCTTGACCTCCCAAAAAACGAGTAGCGGACAGAAAATTCTAATTCCAAAGTCTCCAGGCAAACAAAGGCAGATATGTGAGACTCCCGACAGAGCTTCAGAATTATTTATTGCATTTCGCATGAGACTAGGGCATAACTTTGGTGGTGTGCTCATTCACCGTTTCCGACCGCGTTTTCCGCCCTTTGTGGACTATAACATCCCGTTCGAGGCCCAAATTCACCACCACACACACCACGAGGGCAGATCCTGCTTTGTTGAACAATGGGAACGCGCATTATCCGTATCTCAAATGGCCCACTCACGTGACTTCTGCGAATTGAGTTTGTTGACTGCTCAACGCGCCCTCGGAGTTTTAACACTTCTCTCTCTTCAACCACTACTATCTCTTGCAGGACTTACTCACAATCCTCCCATCCGACTAAACACTCGACCTCTAGCAAGAATATCAAGAACAATCGTCAACCCCGCTTTCTATCTTTCAAGATGTCCTCAAAGAAATCCTCTTCCGCCGCAAGGACCAAGAAGACAGCCGCCCGGCCTGCCCCTACTCATCCAAGCTGGATTGAGATGATCAAGGTTAGTATACTACCCTCTCAATGCCTGAAACACCTTGCCCGATTTTTGTTTGGCACGAAATCGCCGTTCGCTATGACATACGAGCTCGTGTGCACTGTCAGTCGGAAAAGGCAGGGCGGAGGGGTCACCTCGTCTCTTGTTTGCGGCTGACTCGGGACGATGGTCCAAGACACGGGCGCGCCGCCTGCTTGCTCTGGACGGGTGTCCTGATAATGAATTTATCTCCTGACCTCACTTAAATCAAAATAGGAGTGTATCGCAGCGAACCCGGAGGATTCGCGTCAAGGAGTGTCTCGCCCCCACATCAAGAAGTGCGCATGTCCGATGACGATTAGTGTGATTTGCTCGCTAAGTGATGCTTCAGATATGTAGAGGAACAATACAATCTCCAGATCGGTAATGCCCAAAACTCGCAGTTGGCTCGTGCCATCGCCACCGGTGCCGAGAAGGGCATCTTTGTGCTCCCCAAAGGTGGTCACATGCCGCCTGCTATGTACGTATATACTGACTGAGCTACTGTAGGTCCCGCGGGGAAAGTCAAACTCCCCCCAAAGAACGCTAGACCCGTAGATACGTCTGCATCGAAGGAGGTCCGTGCACCTAGATACCACGTGACCCCCTGACCGATGTCATGTCTTTTAGAACAAACCTGCTAGGGTCACTGCACCAAAGCCTGCACCGAGAGGTCGTCCTGCGAAGACTGCCTCTACGAAGGCCTCCACCACCAGGGTTGCCGCCGCTAAGAAGGTCGCGGCGAGGACCAAAGTAGCACCGAAGACCATCACCAGGAAGGTCCCTGAGAAGAAGACCGAGGCTGCAAAAACCTCGAGGGGCACTGCGGCCAAGACTGCCGCTCCCAAAGCTCCAAAGAAAGTTCTCGCAGGTAAGAAACCCGCACCTACGAAGAAGACGACGGTCCCCTCGAAGCGAGGAGTCGCCAAGAAGGTTAGCAAAATTAGCTATCTTACCAAGTCTCAACACTGACATTTTGTAGGCTGTTACTGGCACGGCTACTTCGGCCAGAGCAAAGACTGCCGCAGCCAAGAAGGCTCCGACGAGCAAGAGGGCTCCTGCTGGTAAGAAAGTCCCATCCAAGCGAACCTCTGCCAAGGCCTCGACATAAACATGGGACAGAGGCAAAGGTATATATCTTGTCCTCCCAAGATGCTACACAGATTTAGCTAACACATGGCTGAACCCGTCATCAAAGCATTGCAGTAGACCCTTTTCTATTTGCCTCGTAGTCGCCCTTTCCTTTTTCTGGTACTTCAGTGTTGTACGCTTGCGATCCCTCGATATGCTTGTCCCGTCCGTGCCCCCCGTCTCGTCCTGTTTATTATTTTCTGCGTCTTATTTGGTATCTCACCTGTATTGTTCTTATTATACACAAACATGATCCTTCCGCGCACCAGAAAGCCGATCTGCTCTGTTGCGGCCGGAGGGGGACGTGAAATGCATTTCCTCGTTGACCAGACATCCATCTGAGGTGTGCATGACATAATACTACCTCATAGGGCAACAATGTTGGTTACGGGGTGGAGGAGCACGTCGTCAGATATGCACAGGAGAGTCTCCCAAGACATTATTCCGTTGGATATCACGATGTTCAGGTTCGACACGCATGGGGATGGCATGACGTGGAATCGTCCTACCTGCCAGATAAGAAATCGACCGATCATGCACATGGCGGGCGGGTAAGAGCCGGCTAGGGCTGGCAGCGGAGGCAAAACTTGGATCGCCGAGAACAACGATAGGAAGTTACCGGTTGTGTTGCCGATCATCGCGACAAGCAACTCTGGTCCCTCGAAGCGCCACTCCAGGTCGTTCATGTCAGCACAACGCCAGTATGCGCACCGGCCCTCAAACTCTCGTGCTGCCTACCCCGTCTTTCTCTCTCTGCATGAAACACTCTGGCTCCAGGCCAAATGGACCCTCCGTGGCCTGTTCGACGCATTCAGGTGGGACATTGTCATAAGAACAGCGTCAAGGTATACTGTCTTCTCCTTTCCTCTGTCCTGTCGTCCCACCCCACGTCCAGCGACCCCGAGATCCGGTCCAACATCCTCAAGTCTCTTCTGCTCAACACGCTCTCTTTGACCTCCATCTACACCTTCGACCTGATACTCCAACCACTCGTCCACGACCACCCGAGCTGGCTGCACAGGAACGTAGGCTGGTTTTACAGAGTCCTATGGCTACTTCCCGTCGTCGGCGCCTCCCTCTATCTCAATGTCCGCACCAGGTTTCCACATTCCACGTATGATAAGCTGCTCTGACACGGCGCCACGTCCGTCCTTGCAGAGTTCGTGGTGCAACATCATCGCCAAACGCACGTTCCTCTTGCACCATGGGAATCGCGCGCAACCGCAACCCGTGACCTACACTGGCATGTTGACTATGCTAGCCACGTCGGCCTACCGCGCGGTCATGGTGCTCACGTCGGTCGTCGTGTCATTCGCGCTCGGCGCCATTCCATACGGGGGTCCGTTGATCAGTTTTGCGTTCATGTGCTGGGTCGACGCGTGAGTTCTACGTCGTCGCCGGAACATGCGATACTCATTACGTTTCCAGGTATTACTGTTTCGAGTGAGCCATGGCGTTCCGTCGAAAAAGGTAGACTCATCGGCGTGTTTGGATACAGGTTCATCTGGATCGCTCGCGGCCTCTCCCTTTCAACCAGGGTGAGATATCTCGAAGAACGTTGGCCATACTTCTTTGCGTTCGGGTTTCCTTCCGCAGCTCTCTGTACATGGGGAAGCAGCCTCGCAAATGCCGCCCTCTTTGCCTTGCTCTTTCCAGCGGTGCGTGCATGTTATCTTGGAGTTAACGCGGTGCGTGGGGCGGAACTGAGTTTCCATTGCAGTATATTATCATGGCTATGCATGCTCGGCCCGTTCCACAAGACCCGTTCAACCCACAATCTTCTTCGGAGAAGACCGATATAGTGCGCTATCCCTCGCCGTTCGTCCCGATTCGGCTCCCAATCTTTGCCGCGGTGATATGGTTGAACGACCTGATTGTTCGAATCCTCAGCGTTGGGGGAGGTGTCCGAGAGCCCCGTCACGATAGAGCGCCAAGTAACTCGTCTGAGAGGGCCGAAGAAGGTACCGGAATCGAGCTCCATAGACTTCCGACCGGGACGAGGAACCCGCCTCATCAAGGGCGTCCGGCAGAGAGAACAACTGTTCGGAGCTCGGGCCGACGGAAACGAGATTAGCGAATTATCGATGGTCCTATAATCACTGCTAGATGACTTGGTCTAATCCTTCATGTGGATTTCGGAGTCCTGGGTATACCTACCACCATTCGCTAATGAATGTGCAATGCAATGTCGTGTTTCTATCAACTGCTCTGAGCGGCAGCGATAGTTGGGACACGAAAACTTTGCACGTTGCCTTGCAAGGGTACAAACATCATCCAAATCCTGCCCATTCGATAGAATAATGGGTCACGACCTGCTTGTCCTCGTCCCACTCACATAGCAAATGAGCCTTTTTTGTGCCGGTTCCTAGGCGACCATGGGCAATGATCTCCATTGGCCGAAGAGGAGCTGCGGGGGACTCGACGACGGACGCGACAAAGTGGGGATGATATCGTAGCGGGTCTCCTGATGATAAGAGAAAATTGTAGGAAGTCAGAGTGTCTCAGACAAAGAAATGGATGTTGCGGGTGTAACTCGAAGGGACAAAACATACCAGGGTACACCAAGTATTCGCCACCGAATTTGATTCCACCCCCCATGAAACAGCCTTGTTCCCATAAATCTCGGAATACAGCGCAGCGAGCGCGTTGAAGAGGTGTTTCGGGATAATCCCATATGCCAGCATTGCGTGCGGCTGCAAGAGTGTTGAAAGAATGGGTGGACGTGGCATACCATTCGAAAGCGGACGACGCCCCAGGGACGTGCACCGTGTAAGCTGTGGTCGAACTCCGCGCTATGGTCGTGTCAGATTTGGACGACGCTGCGGCTCGTGCAGGGTCAGGGGCTGATTCCATAGTGAGATCGGATACGACAGCATTGGCTTTATCACGCGCTTTCTTCTCCTCTCTTTCCTTTCGTTTCAGGATGGCTTTCTCGGACATGGCACGGTCTGGATTGAGGGCCTCCCTGGCCTCGTGTTCTTCTGCCAAAGCGAGCTGCTCCTCGATTCCGCGGAGCCGTTCCGAGTCCCACTTATCCAACTCAGCTGCGCTTGGACTGTGGTGGGCGTTTTGGTCGTCCACCAATACTGCCAGTCCTGTGGTAAATCAAGGGGTCGCAAAGTCAGTCGCGGTACACCAGCAGATAGTCTAATCTACCCTTGTCGACGAGAAGAACGACCTCTTCCGGCATTAACAACAGCGGGAGGCCCAAGAAGACATTTTGCTGCGACAGGTGGGGAAGGGTTCCAGTCACCACCCCGCATATGTGGTGTTGCGAACGTAGGGTAGCTATATCTGAAAAAAAGTCAGATGGATTGCAAATCGAGTCCCCTTGTCTCACCATCCACGTCCCATACGTATGCCTTCTTGTTCGACACGCGCAACAGGATCGGTCTGGTCGAGGTCATTTCAGACGTTGTGACCGTAATGATCAGATATGTGACCATCCGATTTCCGTTCCGACATTGTTATCGACGATCATCGTCCGAGTCATTTCCTGTTACAAGTAGAGTTTAGATTATTGTGGACCATCGCTCGTCGATCGGAGATATCCCGGTAAGTGACCACTAGCTCTCCCGACAGTACTACTCCAATAGATATCAGACATAGAGAGCATGGTAGCCTATACCCAAGACGTCATCTTGCTCTTTGGAGACTCGCTCACCCAACACTCGTGGGATTGGTCTGGTATTGCCCAGCGATTGTCGTGTATGTGAACCGGGCTTACACCTATATTGGCCTCTGAATTTACACCCAGCTGCCTACGTTCGCAAGCTGGACGTAATTAATCGCGGCCTCAGTGGATATCAGACCGACTGGGCCATTCCGGTCTTTGAGGAGGTAATTCGTACACGAGGGACCGAGCGCCTTGATACGGATGTTTTATAGATCATGGCACAGCAGCACGAGCAGCACCACACACCCAAGGTGCAGCTACTGACTATCTGGTTCGGTGCCAATGATGCCGTGCCACCCCCGAGCCCGCAGCACGTCCCACGGGACCGATTCGCGGCCAACTTGGCCCACCTCGTGTATATGGTCAAATCCCCGACCTCCGCGCACTACTCGCCTACTACGCGAATCATTTTGATAACGCCACCACCCGTGAACACTCACCAGCGGACCGACCGCATTTTTACGGACACAAAGTCATATGCGGAGGCGGTGAAAGAGGTCGGTCTACAGGTGGGGGTGCCTGTGGCGGACGTGTGGACAGAGATCTGGGAGGCCGCCGGGCGCGATGAGCGCGCTTGTGAGCGGTTCCTGTACGACGGCCTCCACCTGAACGACGCCGGATACGAGGTGAGTCCGAGAAGAACACGCATTGCCTGGGAGGATTTATTGCGCTGCAGATCGTCTACAACTCGATCGCGAAGATCATCGAGGAGAAATACCCTGAAATTCATCACGAGAAATTGCAGACCGTGTTCATCCCGTACATCTGCCGTCCGCCGACATGTTCCCTCGCTGATGACTCGACAGGTGGTCTGAAGTGAATGTGACGGACCCACGCCTGTCGCTGGCCAAGAGGCGCGTGATCTAGTGTGAACTGTACGACATGTATTACTTATTTGAGACCTTCGGGGCAATTCGCCTCCGAGTGCTACTATCCTTGCTTGTATAGTGCAACATGCTTATGGAATGCAAACTTTTTGGAACGGCTCAAACATCACCATCCTATCATTCTATGGACTCGAAAAAATTCTCGGGGATGGACCATACTGTACTCTAGTTGGTAATAAAAATTTGAGGACAGTTTAGAAGACAATGTTGTCGCAATTCAGTGATATATCACGAGATGTCGAAAAGTGGAGGCCTTGAACCCCCAAGATCCAAGAGATCGTGCTTGTCAACTCGAAATGTGACACCTTGGGATGATGTTTGCATATGTGAATGGTATCCGTACGAAATATTGAGGGACGGGATGCAGCGGATGAAGCTCTAGAGTGGATTCTTGAGATATGGATGATGAGATGTAGTCACGCACCGGGATGGACGTGACAAGTTTCAATCTCCTCTTCGGCACAGCTAGAAGCCGGTCGCTCACATGGCACGCTTGCAGCGAGCTCAGAGACAAAGCAAATTAGAGGCAGCTGCTGCCCATGAAGCAAAACTTGCTGAGGCTTGTGAGGCCATCCGAAACGGTTCTTGCAAGAATCTCACTGTCACAGCCAACCAATTCAATGTCAGCTACCACACTCTTCGTCGACATCACCAAAACCTCACTGTCGCACGAAATCATGCTCACAAAAGCCAGCAACTGCTCACCGATGCACAAGAAGAGATAGTATGCCACTGGGTCACCTATATGGCAACAACTGGACATCCCTACTCACGCCAGAGTCTTCGTCTGAAGGCTGGAGAACTTAGTGAGAAGCTGAAAGCAAGGACGGGCATAGGAGAGGTACCAATGGCCAGTCGACAATGGCTGGAATGCTTTCTCGCTCGGCACCCTGATATCAAGCCTGCACGTCCAACTGGACTTGATCCCAAGCGAGCGCGCATGTTCAACCCCACTGTTGTTGGCCATCATTTCAAACTCCTTGACGACTTCCTGAAAGTGCATGATATACCTTGGGAGAACGTCTATAACATGGATGAGAAAGGAGTTCAACTCGGTGGAGGAAGAAAAGGAGATAATACCCAATACCTTTATGCCCGCGCTTCGAAGCATCGGATCAAGATACGGAATGACAGTTTGGAACTCATCACCGTAATTGAATGCGTTAGTGCCAATGGCTCCGATTTGCGCCCTGGTATTGTGTTTTCTGGGAAAGATGTACTCAGGGAGGAGTATTTCGAAGAGGAGGGTCTTCTGTAAGTGCTCACCAATTAGTAATCTCCTCGAGCTTGGCTTGACGTTGTTATAGAGTTGCATTATCGCCGAAAGGATGGACTAGCGACTTTATTGGGATGCAGTGGTTCGAGAGGAGCTTTGTTCCCCAGGCAACCGCACGCAATGCATCGGGAAAGCCGATCCTCCTGATATATGATGGCCATAAGTCACACGAGACGATTGCCCTTCGCGAGGCAGCAGGACAACATAATATTCACCTTTTCTGTCTCCCCCCACATATGACTCATTGCCTTCAGCCTCTTGATG
>JBBPUA010000057.1:0-42244 GCA_038094355.1 Afroboletus lepidellus | reverse complement strand
GAGGGCGGGGGCGAGGGCGAGGGCGAATCGGGGCGCATGACCTTGCCATTGAGCGGCGGCTCTGGCTCGGGAGGGGGCGTGATCGAACTCGGGACGACTTCAAGGACGAGCTGGTCCGACTTCTCGGCGTCCCACTGGCGGGCGAGTGTCGGGGGAGGGACGTTGGGCGCGATGGGAACGGTGGAGACGGTGCGCGAGTGGCGCTTGGACTGGGGGCGGGTCAGTTCGGGGGAGACGGACGGACGGGTCGGCTCACTCTGTAGGCCTGGTACGGGACCGGGCTCTGCATGGAGGGAGAGTGAGCCCAGCCCGCGCACGCTGTCCAAGGCGTGTCGTGCGGTCACGTGATGATCACTCTGCGCTGTGTCCATCATGTATCGGCCAGCCATCCCGATCGTCGCCAACGCCCAGCCCGTCACCGCCCTCGCGTTCGACCCCGTGTCCGACTCCATCTGGGCGGGCGACGGTGCCGGCGTCATCGCCGCACTCCACTCTGTCCACGGCCTCCGCGGCGTATCCTTCCCCGTCGGCGGCGCACTCCCCGTCAAGCACATCGCCGTCGCCGACAATCACGTCCGCGCCCTCGGCCTCGCCGGGCATGGCGTCGGCGCGTGGGCAAAGGGCGGCATGAACAAGTGGTTCTTCCGGTGCGCACTCCCCGGACACCCCCCGGCCCGCCTGACGCTGCCCCAGTGCTCCGCCGAACACCGTCTCCGCCGTGTCCCCCTCCGTCTTCTCGTCCAACATCCTCGCCGCCGCCACCACAGCCACAGACGTCGTCCTCCTCAACTTGGTCACCGGCGCCGTCCTTCGCCAGGCCCCAGTCTCGTCTCACATCACCCATCTCGCCTTCTCCCACTCCACCCTCCTCTGCGCGTCCGCTGATGGCTACGTGCGCACTCACGATCCACGCACAGGGCTGCGCAGAGAGCATGGCGACACCGCCGTCCTTGCCCATGCCAGCGGCGTGCAGGATCTCCAAGTGACCGGCAACTTCTTCTTTACCATCGGATCGAGCTCAAGGTCTTTCCCCCTCCGTCTCGCAGTGCCGCTCGCTCACGTAGCCCAGACATGGTCACGATTTCCCGGATCCGCTCGTCAAGGTCTACGACCTCCGCAACATGAGACCCCTTCCTCCGATCCCCTTCTCGGACGGTCCGGCCTTTATCAACTTGCTTCCAATGCATACATCCAGCCTCGTCGTCACCTCAACCCAAGGCCTTGTCAACGTCGTCGACGTGTCAAACACCAATACCTCTGGCTTCTACCACGTACGTGTCCCCTTACCCATGTTTCCCTCTCCAACGCGCTCCCAAGCTCGAAACCACCTCTTACATCACCTCCACCGCCGTTTCATCCAACGGCTCTTACCTGGCCTTTGGGGACGCCGTAGGCACAATCCATCTTCTCACGGCAGCAGACGAATCATCCGATTCCTTCTTCAACGGGTTCCAAGGCCAGCCGGTCGAATGGGCAGACGTCCCAGAACCACTCCCTGAAATAAATTGGACGGATTCCACGTGCGTCGCTAATCGTTTTGATTCGCTTCATATGTTAATATAATACTCTTCCAAGTCCTCTCAACTCGATCGGTATGCCACATTATTCGAACACCCTCCTCTCATCGTGGACACCCCAGTTCCTCTCGTCAACCAACCCTCCATATCCGCCCCCTGCCAAGATACCATCACAGGTCCTGTCGGCGATCAAGGTCAATGACAACATCGCATATGCTGCTCTCCCAAAAGAGCTCAGGGGACGCAGGAATCGCGTCGTCGTTTCCACCACAAAGGATCAAGCCAGGTTCAGAAGTGGAAAAGGAAGGCGGGATGACAGCGTTAGTTTCTTCGAGGTGCTCTCCAGCATGCAACTCATCCGTGGCGCAGGTCGAGCTCGAGCACCTCAGCATTGACGATAGTATTGATGAGGTACCCCGCATATATCGCAAGGTCGAGATCGAGTACTCCAAATTCGGAGTCGAAGACTTCGATTTTGGGTATGCCATTTGTCAATATCTTTGTTCTTGATCTCATCCCCCTTTAGGTTTTACAACAAAACTACATACAGTGGTCTCGAAACCCACATCCTAAATTCATACACGAACCCTGTCTTGCAAGTAATGCATTACACCCTTCCCGTCAGAAAATTGGCAAGATCCCACATCATTACAAACTGTCCACGGGAACACTGCCTGCTGTGCGAGCTCGGTTTCGTCGTGCGTATGCTCGAAGATGCACATGGGACCAACTGCCAGTCGAGCAACTTTTGCAAGACGGTCGGCATTCTTGCCCAAGGTAAGAGCCATTTTCTCTTGATTTCGCGATTGAACACATGCGGTAAAATCAAGCTCAAAACCAGCTCGAACTGATCGACTACGGTCGTGAACCCACCGAAGTCGATTACGCTCACATGATCCAGTCGTTCCACCGCTTCCTCATCGATCATCTCAGCTCTGAAGGCAACTCTTTCCCTCACAACCCCTTGATATTTCGACATCATCCGTCTCGTTCAACTGCCTTCCAAGCCGATACTCACCCGAATACAAACTCGTCCTTTTCACCCGCCGCAGCGCCGGTGACACAATTAATGGGGATCGACGCCAAGAACATCATCGTGTGTCAGAGCTGCAAGGCCGTAAGGGAAAAGGAGAACATGACACATGTCATCGACATGATTTATCCAAGAAAGGTGAGTCTCTCTTCTCCCCATGGTTATTCTTACCCTGCCCAATTCAGCCGCTTCCGAACGAGCCCCCACCTCAAGCAGCATTTGCTGATATCCTCCGTGCGTCCCTGATTCGCCAAATGAGCCACAAGGCTACTTGCCAGACGTGCAAACAATTCTCTACGTTTTCCTCTCGCCGCTCGATCCCAAGCACAGATCTCCCTCCGATACTGGCGGTGAATGCCAACGTGTATAACGAAGATAATCTAAGATACTGGATGGATATGAAAACAGGGAGGTTCTTGTCACCGACGGTTGAGGTGAGAGGAGAGGTAGAGGGTGTCGATGATGCTGAGAGCGAGACTTACGAGCTCCGGGTACGTACCCGCAGCTACTCGAGCGTAAAATGTCTCTGATCTGCTCGCTCCTAGGCCATTGTTTGCCAAATCACGACGAAAACAAGACACTCGCACTTGGTCGCGATTGTGAAGGGCGAGTCGCCTTGATAAGCGACTCTTGTTTTCGTGCTTAATGATAGTCTTAGTACCCGAAGCGGACGATCAGTCGCATCTCAGGGGCCCTTGGTTTTTATTCAATGACTTTGTGGTTCGCAATATTTCCGAGGACGAGGCGCTAAGTTTCCCGAGTACCTGGAAAGTACGCGCACATTTTCCACATCAATTCGTGCCTCTGAATGCGAAAATAGGTCCCTGCATTGCTATATCTCGAACGTGAGGACGTACGCTCTCAGCTAGACTTTAGTGGTCTGCCCGATGAACTCGATCCTTCGATATTGAGCCGCGATACGTCTATATCGATGTGGGTACTGACGACGTCTATCCTATCCTTTACTGAGCGTAGGCATAGAAATCGGGACAAGAACCTGATTAGGCACGAATGTTTACGATTCGAAGAATTGCCTAAACCTGGGACTTTGGTCGCGATTGATGCCGAGTTTGTGTCCATGCAACAGGTATACTCGCACTCGACTCACAGTTCTTTCACATCTCAACCGTGTGTGCTTCTCTTACAGGAAGAAACGGAATTCCGGTCCGATGGCACAACCCGTGTCATTCGTCCCGCTCGCCTCAGTCTTGCACGAGTTTCTGTCTTGCGAGGGGATGAACCGAAAGAAGGTGTTCCGTTCATCGACGATCACATCCACACGAGTGACGTGATCGTCGATTATCTGACCGAGTTCTCCGGCATAAAATGTACGATCCTTTTCGTCTCTCCTTAGAACATCAATGGCGTTGACACTGGGCATAGTTGGAGACTTGGATCCGCACTTGTCGAGGTACACGTTGACGCCCCTGAAGCTCGTGTACAAGAAGTTACGGTTACTCGTGGATCGCGGGTGCATATTTATCGGCCACGGACTTTCCAAAGACTTCCGGATCATAAGTTAGTTACTAACCTGGTCACCCTTTCGAAGCTCATTCTATCTCCCGCGCCAGATATTTTCGTCCCGCCCGAACAAGTGATCGACACCGTGGACCTCTACTTCCTCCGTAACCGCCAGCGTCGTCTCTCGCTCCGTTTCCTCTCCTGGTTCATCCTCGGGGAGAATATTCAAATGGAGACACACGACTCGATTGAGGATGCGTACTCTGCACTGCGATTATACAAGGCCTACCACGAGTTCGAGGAACGCGGCGAGTTTGACGACAAGCTGGATGAGCTGTATCGCGCTGGGAAGCAACACGTGCGTGGGCTGTCGTGTTCGCGCTGCCGCGTTGACTGATCCGAATAGAACTGGAAACCACCACCGACGACGGCGACGACGTCGCCCGCTATGACGACACTCTCGGCGCCGTCGACACCGTCGTCGCAAACGCACACGCAGACGCCGAACGTGTCGCAGTTTAATATGCTCGCGGCGGCTGCGGCGGCGAGAAACTTTGGACATCAGGGGACGTTTCAGCCGATGCGATTCGACGTGGGGTTGAACGCGACTACGGCGGGGTATTTCGGGGCGTCGGACGTGGATGTGTTTAGAGCGGGGTCTGGACAGGGTTCGGGACAGGGCGCGGGTGCGAGTCATGGACATGGACAGGTTGGATGGAGCAGACGGTGAGATTTGTGCGTGTATCCGGACAACTGGAATAGCTACGCATCGAGATGCCATCTCCGTGTATTTTTAACTTGCATGTCGTGTTTGTAGCAGCAGGTTACTATTCCCAGCTTGCTCACTCCCTCACAAAGGAGTCCAAACAAGGATTCAGTGTGCAGTCATGATGGATCGATCTGATGGAGCCAAGAGAGCATCTTCGGATGGGTGGATGCTTGGAAAACTTATTGCCTGCATGTTGTAGAAGTACACTCAGTACAGTGATTCACCGCCACTTGCGCCAACCACGGTCACTTGCGTCAACCTTAGATACTGCACTTAAACCACGTAGATGTCTTGCTACAATGAATGCTACCCACAAAGACTGTCTATAACCAATTGGTACTCTATATTTTTGGTATTAATTCTTCACTGTCCATTCATTACCTTTCATTTTGTGTGAAAATTTGTGTGTATCAACACATACTGGTTGCCAGAAATTATTTCCGCATCCAAAAATGTGCTCATTGCATGTACTAGATACCTTGTAGCATTGATTGAACAATGATCTATTCATGTTCAGAGGATGGCCCTTGCCAGCAGCATGCCGGTGAAGCATACTATTTAACCTGTTATCATATCTTATCATGTACAAAACTCTATCTTATCATGGTTACAAATCTACGAGATGAAGTAATGGCAGTGTGGAAACAGGCCGAGGGATCTCGTCTTGAGAGAAATAAGGCCCGAAGACTTGCGCACAAAGCTGATGTGGCAGAATGGAGCGCTGCGAAAGCCTTGGCCAAGGCTGACGGACGACAGACACGCTTGAAGAAACCAGTCCTTGGAAAGCTTGAGGCGCCATTACCAAAGCCGAAGTTCACCAGGCATGCAAGGCATTGGAGGCATGGGAACGAGGAAGAGTGATGAAGACGCTGGTTCCCCAGGTTGATGATGCAGGGAGTGAGAGCAGGACAGATACAGACTGATGGGAAACCGATAAGATCCGTGATAGTTACATAAGCTCTCGATATACTACATTTGGCCTGACACAGGTGGTGGGGTGCATACGATATGGGCTTCAACGGAAATTTGGATCTGACGACACTACAACACTTCCGATGTACCTAAATTTTGTGGGAGATACACTTTAGGTGCAACATATGCAATTGGTCCCATCCGATTCAATAAAAATTGTTGTTGATGATTTTTGGGAAGCGCGGAAAAATCACTGACGCAAGTGGTGGTGAATCACTGTACTGGACGGAGTCCGAGACTGAGGTGTAGATACGCGTCGCGATAACCTTTATCTACGCGATTAGGTAATGCTGACGTAACCGTGTCCGTTTGTACCATAGAGCATAAGTACGAAATACAACACATGTTCTGTGTAAGGCATCGGTGGAGGTTTGTAGATACTCTCCACCATCATGATCCATAGTTGACTGGGTTGTGATGGAATATCAGGGGTTTTGTATGTGAGCGGAGATTTGGCGGAGATCGTGCGACTCACCGCCGAACGAGTTTCTCGATTTGGACAACGACTTGATCAAGGACGCGCGCTCCGATTCATCTGCACTGCCGTCACACAAGGCCTACCACTGGTTTCTCGCACACTGACCGACGAACAGAATGGAAACCATCGCTGATGACGCCGACGACGACTTCGCCTGCCACAACGACTCTCTTGGCGCCATCGACACCATCGTCACAGGCGCAGACCTGGACAGATGCCGAACGTCGTGTCGCAATTTAATATGCTCGCTGCGAGGAACTTTTAACATCATTGAACCCTGTCAAGACTCCAGCACACTAGTTGATTTGTACTGGCTGAAATAGCATCTCGATGTGTCCATGACCCCTGCCCCGCCCCCTGTCCAGACCCGTTCCAACGTCGAACCGAGTTCGGCCCTGTGTGCCGCGTACGCTTCTTCGAGTTCGACATGGTCGCTTCGGAGCGTCATGACCTCGCGGAGCGCCTTTAGCAATGGATCCGCCTCTACAGTCCTCTACGCAGGTAAGCGGCGTCTCTGTTGCAGCACACGCTGTACGCCTCCCACTCTCGTTCCTTTTCGTTGCGCTTGGCGCGTTCCCGCTTTGCGAGACATTGTCGGTCGGCCTCGAGCTGCTCGATGTAGGTGTCGCGTTGCCGGTGAGGCGAGGAGTTGGCGGTCGCGCAGGCAGCGCTTGGCCGGGGGGTGTCCATACGAGGGGGACTGGCGTAGGTGCACAAAGTCGCTGTGCCGTGAAGGTGTGCATCCTTTATTTCGCACAAGTTGCAGCAGCAGGTCGCTTTTGCTTACGAGTTCCTTGATACGTTCATACTGCTAATTATCCAATTCTTGAAGGATAGTGGGTTGTGCGCCCCTGCGTATCCCGATCTTAACGCGAAATATAGTGTACTGGACGTGACCCCACTCGGTGCAGGGTCCTCGAATTCATAATCGTCCTCTGGAAGTTCCATTTTCCTGCAACGCCAACCATCCATGAGTTTCGATCTGGTCTCTAAGGGACAAGGGAACAGACTGAAGATCAGGACCCGACCGAGTATGAGTCACTTTCAGTAGGTTCGCGACGATAGGGATCATTATCAGCTAAATTGACGAGCAACCTCTTTTGAGGGGTGATACGACCCAATATGGAGTGTCACAGAAGATGGCCCAAAAACTCCTGGGAGAAGGGAGGGCGGCGTGGAGGGAAAGGCCAATAGGAACCTTGGCAAACTTGTCATTGACGTGGAGGAGTTTCCGAAGGAGCACCAGGTGAAAATCGTTCACCCAGACTAGAATTGGACTAAGGTCGCCTTCATTGTAAATGGCTATGACATCTGCAAAACGTTGGTTGACGGACTCGTATTTCATGAACGGCGTGGTGTCGTGAGAGGGCTTGGTCCCACAGACTGTACAAAAGCGGGGCCAGGGCCCAAGACCTGGAGCACGAGACGTCGTCCTGGGCCCAGACAGCGACGCCGGAATACCCCTTGCGCATCTGCAAATCGATACCGTGGCATTGAAGGTGTCCCTGAGTTTTTCGAGTGTGCTCGGATCGTACATGAACACGTTGAACGCGTTCACGAAACCACGCAAATTACGTATGAATCGACGCTGAGGTTGGTTATCATGGAACGACGGTGTATGGGAGAAACAAGGAGGCGATGATGCGTGTTACGATGCTTGCAGCCGGTGCAGAAGACGATCTAACAGGGGAAAAAATCAGAGATGCCACGTTTCAGCACACTGGCGGGGGTGTACCGTGCTCGCCGCAGTTGTGGCGGCAAGAAACTTTGAACATGAGGGGACGTTTCAGTCGATGTGCTTCGACGTCGATAGTTGAATGTGGCATCGAGACGGCGAGATCTGTTGATGTATTGTTTTACATAACTTTTTTGGTCCTATTTGTAGCAGCGGGTTACTCTTTGCTACTCTAGGAGGTGATGGTAGTCTGGAGTGTGTTGCGATGGACAAGCGCCAGGCTGGGATTTCAACACGTATGAGAAACATCTAGCTAGCACGGTGGAGAACCCAGAGATTTACGACGGCGATGCAAGGTGCATCTACCAGTTTGTACGCGATGTCGAGCAGCAGCATGTTGAGCGATTAGATCGACCTTCTCAACCGCTGGCCAACTGTAGATACAAAGCCATCTCGACGCGGAACGCACAACATTGGAGAACAAACTCGTCTCTCGTAGCAACAAGCTGGCTTTGTGGCCTTGATTTTCCACGATGGATGGCATGCGGCTGCTTTCACCAGACCCATGTAAGCAGGTACATCATTGCAGCGTGTCAGATCAGAGTTCTACAGACAAGCATACCGTAGAACGTCAGGAAGCTACCTTCTCCTCGTCTTGGCCAGCTTTCGGCCGAGAGCCCTCCTCTCCTTCTGGAATCGACTCCGCTTGTTCGGGTGAACCTCGTCTTCATCACCAGCATCCTGCTTACCATGCCGCACCTTCGTTCTAGACCGAGATAGTGCATCTGCTTTTTTGCCCTTTTGCCGAAGCTCCTCATACCCGTCTCCAATCGCGCTCGTCTTCCTTACAGAACGTAACACGTCATCAAACTCATCCTCCAAACCGCGACCACGGCGGCGTCCATGGCTAGAACCCGTCCCACCCAATGCGACATCTTCTTCATCCCGCCTCCGTTTTTGTGCATCCTTCTTTTTCATCATCAACCGCGTAAAGTTTTCTTCTTCGAATTCGGTCATGCGCTGAATTTCGCGTGCACGATCCGAGGCTAGGGCGGGCATCGCGCCCAGTCCAGAGGAGGACTCGATGTGCGGTCGCGATGGATCTTGGTGTAGAAGAGAGGAGAGCGTCTTTGGGATGGGTTGACGCTTGGAACGCTTGTCGCCCGCATGTTCTGTGTAGGGCATCGGTGCCAGTTTTGGAGGTTTGTAAATACCGCCACGTTTATCCATTTCCTCGTCTTCCGCATCGTCTTCCGCATCCGAGGTCCGGTCATGGTCGACCAGGCTGTGAGGGTTGGGGCGGAATGCCAAGGGGTCTTGAACGACAGTATATTGAGCGGACGTCAGATGCGGAGTAGGCGACTCACCGTCGGCAGTGTTCTTCGACGCGTCGTCCGCGATGCGAACGAGTTTCTCGATTTGATATCTGATCCTGCTCTCGAGGACCTTTATTTTTTCAAGCACGACGCGGCCTTCGATCATTGAATCCACCCGGTCGCCAAGGCCCGATCCGCGTGGGTTGCGTTCCGCGGTGCTGAAAGGAAGGGTGGGCGGGGCCCGCGTCTCGAGCGTGTCACCTGCTGCACGTCGTGCGACCAGGAGAACGAGCGATTGAAGGTAAAACAACATGAGGTGGTGTTTGAGAGACAGGAGTGAGATGCCCTCTCTGGTGTCAAAGTCCTCCGTGGAAGACTGTCTGCGAGGGGTTTGTCATGGTCCCATCCAAGTGGTAGTGATTGGATACTTGCTTTTCTTTCAGAGATTGGACGAGTTCTCGGGTGGAAGCCATACTCGCACGCATTTCATCTAGGACAGCGACGACGTTTTCTGGATCGGCCATGACGGTGGATATATTGGTAGTCGACAGATGCCTGCGATACCCCAAACAAATTTTCGCTCCCGCTCGATAACCTGCTGGACACAGCCCGATCAGCGACTGCTCATTAAACTTTGATGGACAAAAGAAAGACATCAGTTAACGGTTTTCTAGGCCGCCACTCTTGATCGAGCGTAGTGCATGGCATCAAATATATCAGAGCCCAGTGCATTTCATCCCGTAAAAGACGACGAGGGGTGTACTCACTTGTTCAAGTTGTGGACAGAGACAAAAAAGAATGTGACACGCGACACGGGTTTTGTGCGGGCGCATGGGTACAATTCTCAGATGGCGATGCATATCTATATTGACCCCCTCCGAGTCAACTTTCCATATTGTCCTCTCCATCGTTCCCGGGCGCGGGCTTCCTCGCTTGCAGCCCTTTTCCAGTGGATTCTCTCAAGCAACCATGAACAGACCGCTCCCTGCACCACCGAAGCGGTATGATCTCGTAGAAAGCTTCGACGCGCTGGCGCTCGCAGGCAAGAAATCCACTGAGAAGAAACTCCCAGACCCACCTATACCGCCATCCGAACAGAGCATTTTTGTCGGTGGTTTCAACCCAGCGCTGTTGGGGTTGAATGCGGCGCTCGACAGCCCACCTCTTGTGCCAACGGGTGCGCCACCTGAGGTGAAATCGCCCCCTCCGAAACAGAAACAGACACCCATGCCTATGCCCGTTCCCGTTGGGAAGCAATCCTTGACGATGCAGTACGCCCTCACATCCATGAGGTCGACGAAATCCACGCTTGCCCCGCCATCGGCTGCTATCCCTCCGCGTTCTCGTTTAGATCTTATTGTATCACCCAAAGCGGCAACGAAACTGCCCCTGTATACTGCGCCAGCCCCTCGACCATCCCTCGACGTGGCCCCAAGCAGACCGCGTGCCGTCTCAGTCCCTCTTTCTCCTGCAACGTCCACAACGTCCGCTTCTGGAAGAAACACGACGCGATGTAGTGGTGTGACCAAGGCTGGAAAACAGTGTTCTAGACAAGTCAAACTCCCCGCGACACATTCCCACCTCGACCCGACGCCTGTTTTATATTGTCATCAACATAAGGAAGTCATGATCACCGCTCAAACTGGTTTCTACGCCCGAAAAGCTGGCAGTTCGGACAGATTCGTCGAATTCAGTCGTATGTCAAGTTCAAGTCGAGACGCGTGACAGTCGTCCTGATGTTCTTTTTTTCGCAGACTATATACCCAAATACCTGAAGGTGGATACCCAATTGGCATTGAGAGTGGAAATGGAGAAGGCGACGTCCGTCGCCGATGTACCAGGGTATATTTACACGTTCGAGATACGAGGTATCGTCGTTCTCTCCTTCTGCCACGAACCCGCGCGCGTCCATGACGTTGACCTCGGGCGCAGACCCCAAGCGGCCAGATGTGATACAACTCAAAGTTGGTCGTGCCGTTAATCTCGTCAAGAGGCTCGATCAATGGGACAAGCAATGCGGATCCAAGGTTCAAATTCCACGCGGGTGGTGGCCCGGCACGGTCGAAGACGATGACGGGATGGGCGGGAGCCTGCTCAAGGGCAACATGAAAGCAGGCGACCCCGGCCCTTTCTGTCATCGCGTCGAGCGGCTCATCCACATCGAATTGACGGACCTGTCCTTGCATGCACCCTATCTGAACCCAGACTGGCTGAATGGCACCTACGATCCTTCCGCGACGAGTTCTCCCAAGAAGACGGTCGCGAAAGAGACCATGTGCCCCGACTGTAAGTGTACCCCGTGGTGCCATTTCGCCGCTAACCACGCCTTCTACTTTAGGCGGTGCCATCCACAGGGAAATTTTCTCTTTTCCGCGTCCTCAGAGGGGCAAGTACAAAGGAAAAGAATGGGATTTGATCGTCAAACCTGTGATCGAGAAGTGGGGGCGGTTCGTCAAGGAATACTATGCCTGATAAGTCTCATGGACGGTCGATCGGCGAACACATGATGCGTCTTCCCCCAGGGTCGTATTGTTGCGAGGTTTGTCTGTACGTGGATAGCGATAGCAATGTATACCAAAAGTTGTAACATGCCAGGTCAAAAGTCGTCGTCGTCAAAGTCCCGTCTCCGTTGATACTATCGAATACCGTCAGTTGCGGCCATGGCGTCGGCAGAGGAACACACCTTTATCGTCGTTGTCTTGGTCCCCGTCTTGTTTTGCGCCGCCTCCATCTACGTGCGTACAGTGAGCCGAGGGAGGCCTTGAGCGACCCCTACGCACCTGCTCCAAGAGCTCGATAAGCTGCGCTTCGCTCACCTTGCCGCGCAGCTGGCCAGACTGCGCCATGCGGACGAGGATGCCTTCGATCTGCCGCGATCGCTCTGGACTCACAAGCGCAATGCGAGACACTGGGGTTGTGCCATCGAAGGGGTCAGGTTCATTCGGGGGCAAGGTGAGAGGTACTTACGCCGCTCGCGCGCCGCGGTGTCGAGCACGGTGGCCATCATATCTCTGCGCATGGCCTCTTCCGCCTCCTTTCGTGCCTCTTCTTCCGCATTGGATTGGCCTGCCTGGGGTTGCAAGCCCTGAGGGAGCTGTGAAAGGCCTTCCATCGGTGTGGTGGATGTGGAATAGTTTATAGTAGATGATGAGGGTACTCTAATTGTTGCGGTAAACTACACTAATCTATGATCAACGACAACGGAGTGGTGATGGCGATGTATTCTGGCGTCTACGATTCCCAACCTCGTTCCCTCGGAGCCCAGCCCCCACTCCTGCGCGGCGGTCGACTGAATCCAAAGTCGGATCGACGTCTATGGACCGATCGCTCATCGGTGTCTCGGTGAGGTGACCGACCATACCGTCCGAACCCATCATCATCGGAAACATCATCTTCCCTGTGCCAGGATGGCCTACGTGACGGGCTTCGTGAAGAGGAAGATCGTTGGTGTCCATCCCATCCCAACTGTTTGCTACCTGTGTTCACCCCATCCAGGCCGTGAATACCAAGGTTACGTGCAGTGCTGGGGCTAAGCGGGGGTGTCTCAAACTCGTCCGCCCATCCGAGCACGTCCCGAGCGTACTTGTTGGCTTCGTTCACGAATTGTTGCCTCGATCGAAACATCTGCCTGGTGAACTGCGCGTTGAAGCCTAGCCATGCACTGTAGGCCTGAATTTGCAGGGTCTTGTCAAGGTCTGCGCGAGGTAACGAAGGGAGTTGGAGCTCTGGGTGGGGCTGAATGGGAAGGGCTCGCATGTCAGGTGTCTTAAGGAACCCGGACTCATGAGGGGTGAGGATAATCACACCCTTTCCTGATCGACCAGCACGAGCTGTACGGCCAAGACGGTGGATATATTGCTCACTAGAGGAGGGAACTCCAACTTGCACGACGAGTGTCACCCTGTAACATTGTTCAGCTAGAAGCATCCACCGTATGGACAGGTAACTGACCCGGGGAAGTCCATACCTCGCGCAGTGACATCAGATGTCACCAATATGCCGCTTCTCGCCCTTTTGAAATCTTGGGCAACCGCTAGCCGTCTATTTTGGGTCATTCTGCTATGTATTTCATAGACGCGGGGGAGTGTTCCATAACCCGCATCTTCAAGGAGTTTAGCGGTGGCGGATGTACCCCAGGCAGTCGTGCAAAAGACCATTGACTTTGAGCTGTTACCGTGTTCAGCGACGTCGTCTCGTAATGCAGCAACAGTGGCTTTCATAATGTCGCTCATCGGTACAGTAATGCAGGTCTGAGGGACTGAGTCAAGCATAAGTTAGATGAGCCAGAAGCTTATAACACGACGCATTACCATGCTCGTGAGTGTTGACTTCGTCCTCCGCTAGGGTGGATACAAACTTGTGGTCGGGCGTCAAGTAGAGCGCAGCTATCTGCAGCCAAAAACAAAAAAATGAGTGTTGATGTGGGGACTAGGAAAGATGAATGCTTGACCTCCTTCACATCCCGGCTCAAGGTTGCGGAATAAAGCATGCATTGTCTGGGATTTTTATCGCGGTCTGGGAGGTATTTGAATATGGAGTTCAGGGTGTCCTTGAATCCGACATCTAGGAGGCGATCTGCCTCATCCAGTACGACAGTCTGGATGAGACGCAGCTTTTCACCCAAATCAGTCGATCCCAAAAGGTCCAGGAGTCGACCAGGCGTTGCAACAACGATATCACAGCGGCGTGTTGAAAGCCTTTGCTTTTGCATGCCAATACTTTAGAAAGGATCATGGTGAGTGAAGTCTAGGGTGGGTGATGGCAATAAGGTACCTGGTACCACCGATGAGGACCTGCACTCGGAAAGGATGATTTTTCAGGAGAGTGTTGGCTTCCTTTTGGATCTGATAACACAAGAGTGAACATCTGGAGATCATTCGCTGGACATGATACGGACCTGCATAGCTAACTCTCGTGTCGGAGATAGTACAAGAATGGAGACGTTTCCCCCACGAGAAACGGGATTTTTGGCAAGTTGCTCAATGGCGGGTAGTAAAAAGGCCATTGTTTTACCTACAATAAATGTAGACACTTTGGATGACGCGGACGAACATGTGACGCACCTGTCCCAGTTTTTGCCTGGACAAGGAGATCTGCGCCGGAAAGCCCAAGCTAGATTTAAAAAGTGAGCAATAGCAAGGGTTTGCTAAAAATGCATACCTCGAGCGTTGCCTCTGTATATACACGTGAGCACCGTCAATAATCACACTGTGGAACAGGAAAGGTGTACCTTGGACGTCGCTCATGTACCTAGGACACTTTTAGCACAGCGATGGTTACTGGCCGCGTAACGACGAATGAAGGTGCGTACTCGTGTGGAATGGCCATCTTGGACCTGCTTGATATGGGAGCATCGGCAAATCTCGTGGAGGAAAAGTGAGCACGGTTGGTACTTTCATCGACCGGAGGCTCATATACGGGTGCCGGCCTGACCTTGAGGGCGGCGGCGGCGTTGGGGGCGCGTGCCAGCGACGTCGCGCGGAATGTCCTGGTGTGGGCATGGACGACGATGGACGACGGGCGCGGCCAACGGACGAGCAGACGAGCGAGCATGATCTGGCACAAATTAAGAAAATAAATTGCCGGGTTATGCTATTTTCCTGCCACCGAACCAAATAGGACCAAATTATGGGGACCTCGTGCATCGGTTGGTAGCTTTGTCTCCGTTTCGCATCTTGCCAACGCTCTTCGCCTCCTCCTCGCCGTCCCATCCACCGTCTAACATACCACAAATGTCGTCGAGGCTACCCGCACATCCCTCTCTGCCAGCGCCCGTTGTCCATGCCGGTTTCTCCGCGCATCAGTCCAAGTCCCATGTCCTGGCGGGCGTACAGGACGCGTACTGGAGCGACGACGACGCAGTGAGTCGTTTCCCCGCGCTCCTCCGTGCAGGCGATCATCTCACACCCACCGATCATCTTAGGACGATGCCGACTGCCCCCTTTGTCTCGAGGAGATGGATATTTCGGACCTCAATTTCAAGCCATGTGTTTGTGGATACCAGGTATCAATTATCGCGTAACTTTTATGAAGCCTCCCGTCGTGACTTCTTGCTAGATCTGTCGCTTCTGCTGGCATCACATCAAGCAGAACTTGAATGGTCGTTGTCCCGCTTGCCGAAGGGAGTACACCGACGAGACTGTCCAATTCAAGGCCATTGCAAAGGAAGAGTACGTTTCTTTATCTTGGTTCGGCCTCGGTTACCGAATTCACTCATCGCCATATATTCAGTCATAAGCGCCTCACACAGCAAAAGAAGCAGCGCGAGCGCGAACGTAAAGAGCTAGACGCATTGGGTCGTCGCCAACTTGCCAATGTCCGTGTGGTTCAACGCAACGTTGTATATGTAGTCGGGATTGGTCCTCGATTTGCCAAAGAAGAGGTAGGCAGATCATAAATTTAGACGTGCCATTCAATCAGTTGCTATTTAGCTCATCCCTACGTTGCGTTCGAGTGACTACTTCGGTCAGTACGGTAAGATATCCAAGATCTTACTAGTCAAGCGTACGCCGTCAGGCGGTGGTACTCCCGTCCTTGGCCTCTATATCACATACCACCGCCGCGAGGATGCAGCTCGGTGCATTTCAACGGTTGATGGTGCCCCTTCCCCTGGTGGAGGGCGTGAGGTCATGCGGGCGAGTTATGGGACGACGAAATATTGCATGGCATTCCTCCGCGGAGTTACCTGCATGGATCACACTTGCATGAACTTCCATGAATGGGGAGACGAGAAGGATTGTTTTACAAAGGAAGACCTTACCACTCTGTGGGTTTTCGTTCTTCTTTCGATCATGATTGCCATTCATCTGTCGTCCTAGTAAGCATACCATCAAAGATACGGAAAGCATCTCACGCGCCAAGGAAGGCGACGGTAGGGCGATTTAGCCAATTGCACGCATGATCTCATGTGGTTCCCAGGAACATTGCCGCGTGCCGCAGCATGGGGTTGTAAAGCAGCACCGCTTCCATCGACCAGTACTTCTACGCAGCCCTCTTCCATCACAGTCTCCCAACGTCAAAATAAGCGGGGTGGACAGCGTCAGTCGCGCAACGTCGGCACTACCGACACGAAGTCATCGAGTCGTTCGCATCATGATCGGAAAAGTGGTTCTGTCACAGGCAGCACGAAAACGCCGTCTGTCACATCTTCATCGCGGCCTCCGACACCAGCTGCTATTACATTACCTCAGCGACCTGCCACCCCGATGGAAGTTAAATCACTGCGTACTAAAGAGTCGAGTGTCCCGCAACCATCGGTTTCCCCTGCACCCTCTTTAGCGGTTGATTCCGATGCTGGCTCAGGGTCTCTGGATGTTTCTCCAGTTCGTCCCCGATTAACTGAATCTGAGCTCATTCCACCTGTTCCTCAGGGCATTCTAGATGCGCCTCCTGGTCTCTCTGGGCCTCCTGGTCTGCCTCCACCTTCCCGCAAGCTGGATCCTCTCACACCCCCAGGAATTCATCCTTCGCAATCCACTTACCAAATATCTACTGCCGCGCAAGCTCTTCTTGACGATGTGAAGTCTCGACGTGAAAATGCACCTTCCGTTCCAAGTGTCAGCATCTTCCCGGATCTTGATCGCACGCTTAGGATGGTATCTGGAGAAGACAATGAATTTGGCGGATTCAGTTTTAACCTGGATCCGAAACTCGCTGGAGAGGGCCTTAACGCGGACATTGCACTTCCTGATCTCGAAGCTGAAGCCAATACACCTCTGACAGGGGGGTTCATGGATGTGTTCCCCGCCCTCCGCCCGACACAGCCACCTACGCAAATACATCATCCACGAGCGTTTATTACACCACCTAGTCAGACTAGTCTCGCGTACCCCCACCCTCCCAATCAGCCGATGTACGATTCTCTCTCTCTGCGTGGTACACCAGTCGAGCACCCGCGGACAGGAGGATCTAGTTATGTTGGCTCCTTTAATCCGTTTGGAGAGGTTGGTGAGGACCCAGTCGTACCATCCCAGGGAGCTCTGTCGACCTCCAGGAAATCTCCATTTGGTGATGAGGAAAGGAAAGTGTCAAGGTTCGGATTCGCGCGAGGTCGCCGGAGCTCCACTGCGGCGTCATCCCCTGTCAACCCTGCCTCTCCACTTAGCGCGAGTGACAGTCACCACTCTTTCTTCTCCAGCGAGACTACATCGTCAGCCCAGCCTCATTGGAATCTATCTTCGCATATTGACCACGCATATGTGGCCTCCTCATTGGCGCAACATGTCCCCGGTGTACAATCCCATCCGCAATCGCAACCGCAGCAGCACCACGCGCGCTTTCAACCTTTCGAACACAATATCATTAGCGAGGCACAGCTTCGCGAGTTCATCCAGTCCAGTCGTGAACGAGCCAGCGTAATACCCAACGGTCCTCCTGGTAGGAGACTTCTCTTCGTATGAAGTGTGACTGCGAACATTGACGATTTCTTCTCTTGTACTGTTATCTTTGCAATTGTAACCGGTGTTCTCTTGTCTCGTTTGAATGTTCCTCCCGATCTTCTCCGTGTTAAGGAATAGATCAGCAACGACATTATCCGCAGAGCCAACCATTCAACGACCCGGCAATTATGTCTGCCCGATTTGCGTCGCCCGTCCTCCCTTCAGCGGTTCCTACAAATCCGACGACCTTTCCCTCGGCTTCCCCCGCTGCCAGTATAAACCATGCGTCACCACACGTAGCTATTGGGCCCCCACCTGGATTGGGTTACTTTCAGGGCATTCCTATTAATCACACCGGAAACAGTGATGGCATTGAGCCGCAGACGGAGCTCTCAAAGGCCCAAGCGTCCCTTATCAATAGTGAGTGTCTGTCCTTTGCTAGGGGAGGGAGTCCCAGGTCAGAGTACCGAGCGCCGTACTTTCAGTGCGGAAATATTATCAACGGCCATGATTATTGAATGCGTCGCGCTATTCTTCCTCTCTTCCCTCGTCATCTACTCGTCGTGCCACCATGAATTTTTGAAGCTGCAGGAGACGCATAGCATATATCCGTGCTGATGACGCCGACCATTCTTTTCCAAACTTTTGTCGAAGGCTACTATCATCCCACGCGCATCCCATCCACTCTTTGCTCACCTCCCTGATCCCTCCCCCACTTTACTTCCTTATCGTCTGGTATGATGATACTGACGAATCTTTCTTTGCTACATTCACTTGTTTCGTGCGTTCTCAGCCCCGACTTCTGTTCCGCCCTCCCCGTTGCCTACCCTATCCTCTGCGGAATTTCCGGCCCTTGGCACGGTAATTGACGGTTCTGCGACTGCGGCAGCCCCTTCCGAGGTGCGCACCCCAGCTGCTGAAGCGTCGTTGAAGCCAGAAGATGCTAGTAAGCAACAAGCAAAAGTTGAACGCAAGGCTGCCAAGAAAGCCGCCGCTGCTGAACGTGCGCTCGAGCGCCAGAAAGCTGCACAGGAGAAGGCTACTGCGCGCGCAGCTGAAAAGACACGTCTTGTTCAGGAGAAGGCAGCGGAGCAAGAAAAGTTAGCTGCTATGAGAGAAGTGAAGGAACAGGCGGAGAGAGAGGAAAGGGAGAAGGCTAAGCAAGAGAAGCTAGACAAGGAGAAGACCGCTCAGCAGAAGGCCGCACAGGCTGAAAAGGTAAAGATTGCGAAAGCACAACAGGAAAAACGTGCGGAGGCTGAGAAAGAGGAGAGAGAGAAGGAAAGGACGAGGGGGAAGGCAAGCGGAAATTCCAAGGTTCCTGCGGCGCCGAGGAGGTGTAACACCGAGAAGCAAACGCCTGCTCCTCCCAAGGTCCCCGAGCCCGTCGTTCAGGCTCCCATCCTCTCAAAGCTACCCAAAAAGAATAAACCAGTCGCTCGTCCTATCAAAATCCCGAAAGACTATGAAGTTGCCGCCGATGAAATGTCGGCTGCGCCATCCGTCGCCGCTTCGGAGACCCTGGCGGCTCCTACTGGCAAGAGCGGTGAGGCCATATCACCGAGCCCCAGTGTGTCCAGGGCACAGTCCATCGACCGAGCTTCTCCCATCGAACGGGCATCGCTTGCAGATGTGTTGGACGAGCTCGACGTCCGGTACCCATCTATGGACCTTCCCAACCACCCGTTCTTCGACATGCAAAAAATCAATCCTGCTGCAAAGATGCCTTTAGAATATGGCCCGCTAGTCCATGCTCTATCTGCCCTCTCGGTAGGTGGCGGGTCATTCGCCACCAACATGCCCTCTGGTTCCATCGACAACGCTGTATCTTCATTTCAACAACTCCTCGAGACATTGACCCAAACCATCTCTGATCTATTACGACTTCTTCCTCGCACTACATGGGATGACAGCTCGTCCTTTGATGGTGTTCTCAGGGACATGCTTAAAGGCGATGACTTTTTGGACGACACAGGCGACGATACGGCCGGAAAAGAGGACGAAGTCGCCGCGTTGACGCTCGCCCTTGAACGTCGTGCTCGCTGGATGGAGGTTCAACTGTCCAAGCTGGAGGAACTTCACCGCGACATCAACACAGCCGCCGTTCGCGCTGTCCTTGCGTTCAACGACAATGGCTGGGATCGTCACGCGTTCTTGCCTCGCATTAGACATACGCTCAAGCGGTTCGATGGCATCAGCATGGTCGAGCGGGATGGCAAGCCGAGGCTGATGAGCGCAGATGAGCTCGAGAAAAAGCTTGTCGTTGCAAAGGAGGCGGCCGTGTTCGCGGAGACGGAGCTGAAGGAGGCTATGGAGAAGATGCAAGGTGTACGGCCCGTCGAGGTGGATGATTTCTGAGTAGGCGGGTTCGGTGCGCTACCTGGTAAGGTAGTAAAGAGGTGTGCGTCTGTGTAGCGTCGGTAACGGTTGCCTAGAGCAGGTGTTAACGGACGCGTAACTTGTTGTGTTCTTCGTCGTCACCATTGAACTTGTGCGACTAGCGGTGCGAACGGAATGAGAGCGCCCCAGCCGTTCGACGCCATCTGAACCAGGCCCACGCAGATCTCATCCTGATCGATACACAACTTCCGGATGGACCTCCTCACCAAGAGGAAACCGCTAACAATACCTGTTACGGTTCGCCCTCAATTGAAGCTCGAATGACCAACATAAATGGAGATGCTAGCGCTGCAAAATATTAGACAGGCGTTGTACGTAGAGCATGTCCTAGAACACTGTGTCTTATTAATTATCGTCCGTTGAGCATGCCATTCTATTCCTCTTCCACACGACGAAATCATCTAGCATGGTCGGCCAGGCCTGGAAAAGGGGTCTGGAAAGATTACTCATGCATTCGGGAAGAACATACCCCGTCGGTTTCATAGTTATTGAGTTCCCCGTCAATCGTTTGGCAGAATTCATGCACCTGGAAACGCTGATAAACGCTAGTTCCTCGAGATTGCATCACCAGTACCCACCATATTCCAAATATCTTTGTTGGCGCCTTTATAGGACCCGTTTTCCTGTTGGTGGGTTGGGATGGCAACTCAGACGAACAGACAGCACTCACACCCAAGAACTCGACCAACTCGGTAACGATAGGATACCGCGGAGCCAGTGTTACAGACCATAGTGCCATGGCGGTCTATTCACGTGTGAGAATGGTCGATAGATAGTACATCAGAAGCTGGTTACCTCTATATCTAAATTTCTGCTTTGTCTGATGCAGGAGTCAGCACATATAACGGAGGGTGCTACTCACTTACGGTGGTTTGCTCAACGCGAAACAAAACTGATAGAACTCAGCAAAAGTAGCATTGCGATTCGACGCATACTGAAAATAGCGGGTTCTGTTGTATGGTTCCTCAGAGTTCACTGCACTCCGCTTCTTGACAGAAGGAACCGGCGTGACCGGTTCCTTGTTGTGGATGACTAGGTCATCAAGATCCTTCATTGCCATCGCCAAGACAGGCAATGACGAGATTCTTATGTACACGATCAGCTAAACTGACTAGAGTGAGACAACTCGCGTACCTCAGAGCTTCAGTCCCCTGGAGCCACTCGGAACGACTAACTTTGGCCATTTCTTGGGCCTTGAATTGCCACGCTAAGATGAGAGATTGGGCGCCTTCTAGCGATATACCAGCCTCTGTGCATAACCTTTCCACGCCTCCTGGTCCCATAACATCAGGATTATCATCGTCTGCGAAACGCTCGAAAAGCGCTCGTGCTCCTTGTGATGTATACTCTACCCGGGTTAGTGGAGCTGACTGAGGTGAGGCAGAAGTCTCAGCATAGTTGATTGATACACTCGATAAGGACCCACTGGAGCTCGTTTGACCGCATCTACCTCATCGCTAAGTTCGAGATTGTTAGAAACGCAGCAGAAGAAAGACGGGAGGCGCATGCGAGGAAGTAACTCGGCGTTACTTGAACCTGATCACCCCGGTAGATGTAGATATGAAGGTGATAAAGGAGTGGCGATGAGGAGTTTAGATGGACCAAAGGCTGACTTACTGTTGGCTCGTGGTACAGTTGAGGGGTTCCTGTCACGGTGGCAAGTTGACTATGACAGTAATTTAGTTAACCGATATGGTGAACTTACATCATCAACTCTAGGCAGCGCACAAATTTAGCACAAATTTAGCTTACATAGCAGCTGTATTTAGGGACTTACTCAGCGCGTGGCGTTGCCTTCGTCCCTCGGCCTCGATTGGTTACTGTCTTGCCCTTCGCTCTAGTTTTTTTGGGCGGTGGCTGCATCCATTTGTTACTAAATGACATGGAGCAGAGAAATACTGACCTCTGCAGTGTTGCTAAGTTGGGCACGGTAAGTTAGCTTCGCTACACCGTGATTTGAGAAAAATCACGCACGATGTGCCACCATTTTCTCCCCGAGCTGTGAAGACGGTTAACTTAACTCCATGTGTCCCTGAGGGACCCAGCTCTCACTCGTTCTGGATGATTTCCTAGTTGATCGTGTCGTTGGGCTCTCCGTGTCAGCCTCCACACGTTTGCGCTGCGCGGGTATTTAGTGCGAATTCACAGAATAAAAAGGGAACGCGACGAACTTTGGGTGGCATATTTCACAGAGCTATGTACGCCACAGCAACAGGGACGATTGGAAGTTGGGAGCAAGTCGCAGACCCTGTACAGAAATTCCGAAAAGGAGAGCTCAGCTAATTGACGCGTATGACGGAAGGACTTCTCGCGTCACAATATAGCACGGAAATCACGTGATTTGTGACGAATGCAGAGCGTGACGCGAGTGACATCGACATGACTCCGAGACAGCGCCAGCGTCGACAACCATGAGTGCCCGAATATTCAACACGAATCCAACTATCTATGTATCCAAGAAACCCACAAGAAAGTCGCGATTCGAGGCCGGACAATCTCTCTGGGTGGACGATGATGATGAAGACAGGAGCAACACTTCTGACGTCGAACCCATTGACCGGGACGAGATATTCGGTAACCCTGTTCGGCTTGTTGCGGAAAATGCGAGCTTCACCATCCATATAGAGCTCATAAGGTCTATCTCTGACCCTGAACATCCGAACAGCTTGGAGGAACTTCGGGTGGTATCAGCTGAACAAATTGAGGTTGGAGATAACCACATCGTTGTTGAGTTCACACCAACGGTGCCACACTGCGGCATGTCGACTCTTATCGGTATTTTCATGTCGTTCCGTCTCATGACTAACGCTGACTTAACACTGTCGTGTCCCTTAGGGTTGTGTATCCGGGTGAGACTGTTGCGGAGTCTCCCACCAAGGTTCAAGGTGGATCTTCGGGTAAAGCCTGGCTCTCACCAAAGCGAGCTGGCGGGTGCGCTTCTTTTGTAGTTAATACTAGTCCCTGTTTAACTTGCTCTTAATCTAGTAAACAAGCAGCTTAATGACAAGGAACGAGTTGCTGCCGCGCTTGAGAACCCTACCCTTCTGGGGACTCTTGAAAAATGTCTGGAGAATGCGGGCTCATCCAGTGTGGTGTGATGTATTGCGGCCTGCGTTCTACACAACTGAATTACAGCTGAAAACCACAGTTGTCCACATCTAGGCTGAATCTGTGATAGTGCCGCGGGTTGGCCGCAGGCGATGTCTTGGCGGATTTTTTGTATCAAAGAATATATAGGCATGGGAAAGACCGAGGAAAAAATGCTAAAGAGATTGCTCCAAGCCTGCCTCAAAAGGTGCGATCTGATGGTATGCTAACATCAGAGCAGTGTAAGACACTAGCATGAATCACAGTCAGCGCCAGAGTTGTCGCCTCGACCCTGACAGGTGTCGCGCCCTCGGAGCGAACACTGCAGCTAGTCTAGTCTCACAACTTATCCTTACGTACCATGAAATGCCGCGTTCCCAGGTAGAGTGAATACCACGATCACACGACCCTACCGTATGCTTACCTTCCACTGAATGCTAGATCTGAGGCTGGCTCGATGCTTGGGTTTGATATATGCACCGATGCCGCAGAAAGAGTCGTGATTGTGATCGAGTCAGACACGCTAATGAAATAGATGAACATGATTCAGACGACCCCATCGTGGGTGGAGTCATCCAGATCAATCATGATATGTAGCCTTGTACGGTGGGAAAGCTTAGGTTTTCCTGGGAGTAGACGGATGCAATAATAGACGGACCAACAGACGTCTTTGTTATGCAGTAGCAACATTGCCCAAGGGTGGCGCTACATTACATTTATGTAGCATATCAAGTCCCCCCCGACGACCAACCTGCAGCTTGGGAAAACAGAGAAAGCGATAGGTAGAGTGACACATTAGCGTAGATAGTGGGAAGTTGGCCAGCTAAAGATTGTCTGGCAGTCATTGGCCGTGCACAGGTTTTACGCACAGATACTCCACGGAATATTTTGTTATTCTAGTAGCGACTCCGGATTCGCTTGTCTGGTGGTCCGCACCGGATAACTATGGTGTGTTCTGCCCAAAACCTCATACCTCATCATAATTGCTTTTAGTGCCAGCTGGGTTGATGACTCGTGCGTTTACCGTAAGACACGATAAGTGGGCCATCTACACTGATACTAGTTTGCTAGATGGAATCATAAGAAGGGGTACATTTGACCCTTGCGGATCATGCACTGCCAGGAAGAGATCCGATTTACGACCTGGCAGAATTCATCTCCTTCGAGTAAGATGATGAAACGTTGAGTTGGCATCAGCCAACGATCTCAATCGAGCGATCTGGTGTTTCAGTCCGATGAATGACTAGGGCTACAATGATTGAAAGAAAACACAGCTACAATATGTGTGTGTGCCTGGGACGGCTACATGCTCAGATTGGCTACACAGAACTGATCAGTAGAGTCAATGAGTCGGGTAATAAATAAATATCGTATGCGATCGGGAGCGTGTCACTGCTCAGACTGAAGTAACCGAACGAAGAAAAAAGAGGGTATACCGAACGAAGTTGAAGAGAAGAAATCGAGATCTAGTCATCAAGCAAGAAATCCCAGTTGATGCTGTGGCGCGTTCCCTCGGGTTTCTTAGAAACGCCAAACATACGTTTCAATGTTTCCATGCGCGGGTTTTCGGGAGCATTCGCGCGGACATCCCACATGCGGAATGTCACGGTACCCTTTGTTTCGACGACGACCTCATCGGTATCCCACTGGTCGAGTGCATCTTCGTTAAGGCGAACATTTTCCATGATGCGGTTTACGAAACCCGCGGAATAGGATGCACGACCCATGTGCCGAATGTGACCTTTGAAGTCCGAGGGGAGCCACACGACAACATTCGACATCTTCGCCCGAACTTCTAGGTAAAATTTGCATCGAGGTGCGGGTCGGCACTGGTGGATCCGCTGTGAGCTTCCGCGGGCAAGGACAAAAATCAATGTGACTCACCACTTTTAGTTTCACGGGTGCGGTCGTGGCAGCAACGAACATATTCAAGCGATGATCAACAGGCTGCTGTCTAGCGCGATAGTGAGGTATAACAAGGGACATGTCTATCGTTTCTTGCGTCTCAAGGATGAAGTCCCACTCGCTGCATGCACGATAGTGTACCTTGTGCGTGGCACGGGGTCCTGCTTTCTGTGAAATCATAATTACTCAAGTGGAGCTCATTAGTACAGATACACCTACCAGCATGCCAAGCGCTTCGTTGGAGGATGTGCTCTGTCGATCATTTCAGAACTCGAACATTCAACGCGTGCGGGGTAAAACTGACCTCCGCGGCGGAGCAGTAGCTTGCCATACCTCCCCCCAAGAAGCGATGGATAGCGCAAAAAAACTCGACGGAACGCGTGGAATGTGCTCAAGAACGTGTCAAGGCGGGGCAACCATGGGGTTATATGTAGTTCCTGTGTAAGCGAACATCGGAATTTAGTCTTTACGCCCCTTGTACCAGAAAGGGCAGGTGTTGTATTCTCCGTGCGGTTCGAACAAAAAGGAGTTTCCTCGGCGACTTGAGAGCGCCGTAAATAGAAGCGAGATCGTTTGTTTTATTGCGGAGCTAAAAGCTGAACACGCAGTTTGATCGTTGTCCGACATTTTGGCGATTGCTCGGTCCTGCAAGGTCAGACAACAGCTCAGTTGCGAGCCGGTGACCATGCCGACTATCCGTCGCTCAGAACATTCAACAGTACTGGGTACAGGGGAATGTATTGTATGAGATATGTAGTACAACTGATTTAGACAGACAGCAGTTAGTCGCCACACCAACGCCGCGCTAACGAAATTACATTTACGCCGTACCGAAGATCCGGCGCACATGGCAGCCCACGAGGGAGCTCAGGTTCTCACCATCATCGATCATCCCTCGCTAATGGCATGAGACGTAGTTCGTTGCTGCCTCCCGCATGGATATACACTTCGTCGTCGTTTTCCAGCGCACAGGAATCCAACCTGATGAGCCCATAGCGCACGCGTTCGCGGAATGCACGACAGTAACGGGCTTGCCCGCTTTGACAATATCCGCCGTGGTTTCTTGATATTGACGACCCCTCGAAATAGTGATGGCAGTGTCACTTTCACGTCAGCCCGACGCACAAAGATGTATAGTCGAAAAAGATGTGCCTCGGCACCGGGGAGTCGACGCTGAAATAGTGACATCCCCGTATCAACATCTGACCGTTCCGGCGGAGACGCAAGTCGGGTATCAACTCACCACAGTGGCTGTAACAGGGCCCGACAAGCTAGACAAATAGATCACTGATTTTGCAAACGGTGGCCCATCACATGGCAGGGGCGCAAGGAGGATTAGTTTTGCGTTGATACGTTGTCGCAACGCCGTGGTTTGGAAAATAAACTGGTGACCAAACACAGCATCTTATCTTCTGGGAAGGAATTGCTTGCTGATGGTATCATCTTTGCCACCCTGAAACCAAAGACGAGTAACTGAACTACGTGTCACTGGCAGCAGCGAACCTCTGATGCGGTACTCTGCCGAAAACGAGTTTGAATTTGCAAGGAGCTGAATAGGAAGAACAGCGTCAGCAAGTTCGAAACACTCGACCGTGGACCATGCTCGCTGAAAGACTTTGCGAGATCCTGCTCATATTGTAAGGTGATTTAGTTACTAATGGGACCTACGACCCCACGACGGAATATACGCTACTCTTACCACTCGCCAAGGCGTCATAGTGGGATCCAAAGGGAACAAAGCAATTCTCCACTGGCCATAATGCCGAAAGAGGCGTCACTCAGTCAATGGATAGGCACTTGCTTACGTGGAAGTGGAGTGGGACCTGGTCAAACGATGTAATTCAGCCGACATCGGGAGGTGGGTCTGGCAGCCTACATGACATGCTGTGGCCCTGAAGTTGATGTCTGTGCACATCACTGAAATTTATGTACCGCTAAGTGCCTTGACAATTCTGTTGGTCCAGTAGACAACGCAATCATATTGAAAAATAAATCTCACCCAAAATATTCATTGCAGTGTCAACCCACGTTTGATGGTGTTCACTCTCGAAACAATGGCGTTATGGTACAGATATGCCGGCGAAGTCACCTAAACCAATAGTATCTCTAAGACATATAAGTATTCTTTGGGGCTGTCTTTAGCTACTCCTTATCTGCAGAAGCTTGACAATTCAATCTCCTGGAACGCGCTTCCTCGACAAGCTTACCGAATTCCGTTTTGTAAGTAGCCTTGACAGTCTCATGTCAATCAAATTTCATGATATGAATACCGAACGCACTTCGTGAACCGGAGGGTCACCGACGATGTACTTGGATCTCTTCTGGCTATCCTCCCATGCGTTCAACTCAACGCGTAACTCCGATGAGGTCTTGGGATGCGCCTTGTCAAGATTTGCGTTGTACATCATGACCCATCTAACTAGAAGGCTGAGTTCGACGAGGGCACCAGGAAACGGAACTACCTTCTGTGTCTAGCAATTCGGGCGTTTCGGTCCCCACCCAAGGACAATTGTTGGGATACTAATAGTTCCTTCAGGGCCTTATCTTTCAGAATGCCATACGAGACCTTCGGTAGCCGTTCCATTGAGTCATCTGAACTACTTCATATCAGAGCCAAAATTGAGCATAGTGCTGAAAAATGGGAATCACCAGTCACCTGTTATCTTTCATTTTGCCTTTAGTTGACTTTTTGCCGAGTAGTTTCAACCATTCACTCTTTGCGTCTGAATTCAACAGCTGGCCACCTTTAGAGCGAGATTTCAAACCGCAATCCGGGCCGTCCATGTGGGCATTGATCACTTGGAATTCTACAGAAGCGCCGCACATGGGACATTGAACCAGTGAATCGGCTGGACAGCGACCGAGGGTGAGGGGCAGCGAATGGGGAAAACATGCCAACACTCACGTTGAAGTTCTTCCTCTCTTGGATCTGACGATGGTTCCATACTCCCCCGCCGCCGCAATGCTTTCCTCGCGCTTTTTGCTTGAAGCGGGGACGAGTCCGCTATCTCGCTCGATTCATTTGCATTCGATGGCCCTGCTATGCACACAACATCGGAGTCCGAGCTCTCAGAGACCTCTACATGTCTGCGTTTCCGCCCCTTTTGGATAGGGGTTCGCAATCGACGTGGTGTCTTGTCGTTGTTCGAATTCGACCTCAAGTGAGGTACCAGTTGTTCTTCCCGAGAAAGACGAAGAACGTTGGATCTTTGGGAGCTCATCAGTAAATAAGTGACGGAAAATAAATGGGCAGAACCGCACCGCGCCGCTTTCCAAGCCGAAACAACTTCTTCAAGAACTGGGTTCACCCTAAAGTGTGCTTCTGTGACAGCTTTCCGACAACTTGGACATTCCGGTTCTCTCACGATATGTTCTCGTATGCACTAGAGAAGTATTCCTTAGCCTGCTCGCGCCGGGAAAAACTCGATGTTGCGTACCAACGAACAAAAGCAGTGGCCGCAGGCAAGTGATATGGGGGCATCAAAAATTTCGCCGCATATTGTGCACCGACAGCTGGCGTCTAGGTGACGCAAGTCCGTTGAGGCAAAATCGGTTGGATCGGGTATATCCTGCGCGAGGAGTACTCGTACATTGTTCGTCATGCCAGTACTTGGAACTTGGAAGAGTTCTGTGACATCGTGACCACGCTGGGTGTCACATTGCCCAATGCCGAATACTACTGTAGTACTGTACCAGCCAACTGAATTCTCACGTATCATAAGGCCACCTGACGAGACGAAAAATCGCATTTGTCACGCGTCACAACGGAGGTTGTCGAATTTCTTGGGAGGAGTATAGTTACGTAATTCTGATGCTTGCATCTCTTGCTATGAAAAAAGTGCTAAAGAGTGTCGGGAACTCAGGAATTTACCTTGAACATGCTCAAATCTGTAGGTTAGAACGACGCTGCCCAATACTCTTGGCTTGAAATCGGTTTGTTGTCACGCAGCACTCCCCATGATGACGAATTTTTCGTCACTGGTGTCACGCGTCACATAGCCTGACGAATTCAGTTGGCTGGTACGGTAAAACAAGATGCGATGATGGTACAATGTCACGACGAGTACACATTTATACATTCCCCTCAAAATCATATTGCTCTCGCAGGTCTTCTGTTGCAGCAACTCCACGAAGTAGGGGATCCAGGGATGCCAATTCATCTTTGATGCCATTCCGCGCCACTGCGTCAAGCTCTTTCAGTAGAGCGGACGTTATTTTCTGCGAGGCATCACCATCGGCGGCGTTATCACTCGTTATTCAACTTACTTTGAACTTTGCGTCTACTTTCAGTAGGGTATCGCCCAGCCCCGCCGACCAGCTTGGAGGCGGACTCCCTAGGCCAGCTCCGTAAGTTTGGCCGGGAACTTGTGCATTCGCAATGCCCCACAGGGTGCTATCACTTTCTTCCAGAGGTTTCGGGGTCATGTCTTGACCAGAGAATAAATATGACACTCCCGGATGCGGGGCGAGCAACCCGAGAGGACCCATCATGTGCTGGCCAGAATTAGAGAACGCAGATGGACCGAGGATACGAGAGATCTTATTGTACACTTCAGAAAGCACATCGAGCAGAGACAGTAATGTCTCGTGATAATCCAAGGGAAAGGGCTGTCGAAGATCAATTCAACGAAAATCATACACCGTACGGTCCAACGTACTATATGGGGTGAGACCAAGTAGGAAGCTTCAGATCCGTCTGAGTAAGGTGTGGTATATTCGGCGAAGCTGCCCGCAGCTTGTCGCTTCGTCACTTTTGGCCGGAATAACCGCTACGCAGTGACGTGAGGATGATGTTGTGAGATGCGGTGAATGACCTCAACATATTTGGGTTTATCTGGTTCCTCTTTGGCTTGGTCATATTCATTCATGATGTTGAGGAGGCCGCGAAGGTAGTCATGGGCTTGGGGAATATCCAGCAGGTTGGAAAGAGACATCGCCAGGATGGCAAAGCGACTTGTCCTGGGAGGAACGTTACAGAAGTGCAACAGATAGGCAGCCTATACACACACCGTTTCTTCATAGCGACGTTATTGAAGACCCTATCGAGTTCGCTGCGAGCCATCATTATCGTATGAAACCAGTGACTGCGGCTGGGCCGTGGACTCAGCACAAAACGGTTGCACTGCGAGAGATCGACGCACCCTTCGTGCACGTTGCGCATGTAGGTCAGCGTGACGATTCGTTTCTGAACGAGATCCCGGAGATATTCGACGGAGGTCCCTTGGACAATGGTGGGCGTGCCGTTTGCGACCAACGGGGCTGCCGACGACAGCGTATCAGAGTGCACGGACTGCCCGTCCCACTCTCTTCCCGGTCCGACGGTGGTAGTTGGTGTTTGGGCCGCTGCAGCGTAGGCCGCACCGGTCGCGGAAGAGATAGTACCTGTAGGTGGGCCATTGACTGGGGGTTTGAAGGAGGAGAGCAAGTTCTGCGCGGAACTCTTTCTACGCATCGTAGGACGGTCGGACGTCGGTGGGCTTGACGTCGACTGCGCCAGTGCGATGGCGGTCTGGAAGGCATCCATATGTGGGTCACTGTGTCTGGGAAAGAAACGAGTCCAAGTTCATTGCCTAAATTGGGTCAACCAGAAACACACTCTTTCAACCGATCCAGCTACACCTTCCCTCTCATCATCATCAGTCGTTCCGATGGACCAGATCGCAAAGCAGTTCACAGACTTTTACTACTCTACATTCGACGCCGATCGGTCCAAGTTGGCTCCCCTTTATGTACGTCCGTCGAACAAGAAGAATGTGATATGCTTTGATCTTACGAATGTGTAGCGTGCAAATTCGATGCTCACGTTTGAGGCATCTCAGTTTCTAGGTGTCGATAACATCACCATGAAGCTCACCGTAATCATCCTCCCATTTGGTCCTCCATTCGTGCTCATCATTCCATAGTCATTACCGTTCTCCAAAGTCGTCCACAAAGTGTCGACCATCGATACGCAACCCTCTATGTCTCCGAGAGATCTCATCGTCAGCGTTACCGGTTACTTGTTTGTATGTTGGTTGATTGGTACCTCTACTCTAGCTCACACAAACAGGTCGACGATGGTCCCAATCCTCTCAGCTTCAGCCAGATATTCCAACTGATTAACGAAGGCAACAATTATTATGTGTTCGTATCTTTGTGATCAGCGGCGTGTACCAGGGTGATTGACGCATTTTGCCAGCCTCAATGACATCTTCCGTCTCAACGTCGGTTAATATGGTCATTTCCATATGCTTTTATTATGGAGAGACGAAGAAAGAGTTGCGCGTTTGTACCTTACCTCAATGACTATACGTTTGCAAGTGTAGTGATTGGACTACAATCTTCCATGGCCCGAGTCTAGTTGCACTCTAGTTGCACGCGCACGAGCGTGGTTTGTATGCTACCAATTAAGGCGAAACGCCAATGCGCGCTGCCGATGATCACGAATACTGGCGCCATTGCATTCAAAGTCTATCGCGAATACCTGTCCGCCGGGAACGGCATGGTCCTCATGCCGATTCTAGGGGCCCTGGGTCCTGTCTTTCCTTTACACGATGGTAGAACAAGTCACGACTGGTCTGCATCTGCAATATTCGCGTCGCTCTGCAAACAACTGCACGTTGAGTTAGGAAGCCACGATCCGACCTCCAGGAGCATCAGTGTATGCTGCTGATCAAAACTTAACGGAAATCTGGTAGTGCCGGATATGACTTACGAAGGCGGAGAACATGCCATCTAGTGAAAACTAGTCAAGTTATTCAATGACGATCCTCACGCGCTGCCAACTAAGCAGCTGCGACGCGTGCTTGTAGGGATCCAATAGAACTGAGAGGAATAGGAAATATTGCGAGGCGTGAGTTAGGAATACTGCCTGATCGCTAGGGGAGAAGGCCCAAAGTCCAGGAAGGGCTTAATTTAGGGGGAAAATTGACGCATTGCTTGTAACTGGAGCAGTGACAAACAGGTCAAGCGCAAATTGTGAATGGGCCGAATGGAAGGGTAGAGTCTTCCTGTGCGCAAAAATAACGAACATCCATTGAAACGCACACTACATGCCAGTTCTTCAGAAACGAGGCATAGGAAATCATTCGATGCTCATGCGCGAGCTTTGCAAGAAAAGGCGATGCTGGCATAACAAGATCCGAGGGCATTTGCTAGAGAGCGCTTTCAGCTAGAAGACTAGGAATTGACCCGCCGGAGGCGCTTAAATTTGCACCAACTCGCCCAGGATCCGACCTACTTTACAGTTCTTTCCTTGATCTTGATGGAAGTATACCAATAGTTATTCGGCTGAATATCACGGTCGTCCGGGTCGAACGCTGGGATGACAGTGGCTATGCTACGCAGTTCGCATCTCGTGTTTGGCGCAGCGCGCAGACCGGTGGTCCTTGTCTTTCTACCTTCATATCGTCGTCTACGCAGTCCACCATGTCCACGGGCTTCGGTCAGGAGATCGTATCTGTCGTGAACAAACTTCAAGATGTGTTCAGTACAGTTGGATCGTCAGCATCCCAAATAGACCTTCCACAAATCTGCGTACTTGGTAGCCAGAGTAGTGGCAAGAGTAGTGTGCTCGAGGTGCGCCTTGCGGTCCACCGCACCACGTCCAGGTCATTAATCATTTACACCTTTCAAGAACATTGTCGGGCGAGATTTTCTGCCTCGTGGCACTGGTATCGTGACACGGCGACCACTCGTGCTGCAGCTCATCCACCGTCCCGCCACCCCCCCACAACCGAACGGTCTCTCGTGTACGTTAAATTTTAACACTGGGCTTCCTATGATCTCACAAAACTCTCCCAAGCACAACTTGCAGGTTCAGACCAACATGCTAACGAAGCAGAGTGGGGAGAATTTTTGCATCTACCCGGCGAGAAATTCTATGATTTCGGCAAAATCCGTGCAGAGATCGTCCGTGATACAGAGGCAAAGACTGGCCGTAATGCTGGTATATCTCCACAGCCCATCAATCTACGCATATTCTCGCCAAACGTGCTCACGCTCACCCTTGTCGATTTGCCTGGTCTGACAAAGGTGCCTGTCGGGGACCAACCCAAAGACATTGAAAAACAGATCAGGGATATGCTTTTAAAGTACATATCACGACCCGCTTGCATCATCCTTGCTGTCACAGCGGCTAATACCGACTTGGCGAACTCGGACGGTCTTAAGTTAGCTCGCGAGGTTGATCCAGAGGGTACCCGGACGATTGGTGTTCTCACCAAGGTTGACTTGATGTGCGTTGTCATCGTTCAACATGCTTTCTGCGATAGAAACCTCATGATCGTGTTCAGGGACCAAGGGACAGATGTCGTTGATATTCTTGCCGGCCGCGTCATTCCACTTAGACTCGGCTATGTACCAGTCGTCAACCGTGGACAGCGGGATATTGACTCCTCGAAGTCTATTAACGCTGCACTGGAAGCAGAACGCAATTTCTTTGAAACGCATCCGTCATACAAGGGCAAATCTCAGTATTGCGGCACTCCTTTCCTTGCCCGCAAGCTCAATATGGTCTGCCCACGAATATTATTTCTGCTGTTCTGGACGTTGATGAGTTGTTCAGATCCTCATGCAACACATTCGCAACACCCTCCCTGACATCAAAGCACGTATAACGCAGCAGCTTCAGAAGTACAATGCCGAGCTTGCAACCCTTGGTGGACCATTGGGCGACGGTTCAGGAGGGAACATCGTTCTTGCCGTCATAACTGAATTCACGAACGAATTTCGCACTGTGATTGATGGCAACACAAATGATCTGTCATTGAACGAACTCAGCGGTGGCGCTCGTATCAGCTTCGTATTCCATGAGTTGTTCAACAGTGGCGTAAAGAACATTGATCCTTTCGATCAAGTGAAGGACGGCGATATTCGGACGATTTTGTACAACTCCTCCGTAAGTGGCCACCACGGAACACGCAATTGTGGCACTTAACCATCTCGCAGGGGTCGACACCGTCACTTTTTGTTGGCACTCAAGCCTTTGAGGTCATTGTCAAGCAGCAAATCAAACGACTCGAGGATCCCGGTTTGAAATGCTGTCAACTCGTATACGATGAGCTTATCCGAATCCTTGGGCAGCTACTTCAAAAGATAGTACGTCTTTGCTTTCGAACATAAGATGGATTGATCCTATGGTCGTGTTTAGCAAGCATTTCGGCGCTTCCCTGCTTTGAGGGAACGTTTCAACGCTGTTGTTGTGAACTTCTACAAGAACGCTATGACTCCAACGACTAAACTCGTGACTGATATGGTTGCGTGCGTACACTTCTACTATTTCCAGAGACCTCAGTTGTAGTTACCTAGAAGTTTGTTACAGCATGCAGGCATGCTACGTCAACACAACTCACCCCGACTTCCTCGGCGGTCATAAGGTAAATTGTGGCAATATTTTGCTTGTTCGTCATTGACTCCATTTCGGCAGGCCATGAGCATAGTCCAGGAACGCCTAAACGCTAATAAGCCCCCTCCGCCCGCACCGGATCCAAAGAGCGGAAAGCTTGCCCCAGGCCAAATCAATGGCGGTCGTGATCTTGATGTCGACCCTAAGAAAGACGAGCCAAGCTTCTTCGGTTCATTCTTCTCTACAGCCAGGAAAGGCCAACCGAAAAAGTCAGGTCCGGTCATGGAGTCGGTAAGCATTGTTGTTGTAGCGGCGTTAGACTAAGCTAACGTATGTTCATTTCTCAGCCGCCCGCAATTATCAGACCACAATCAGCGCTGAGTGAGCGGGAGACCATGGAGACAGAGGTTATCAGTATGTTGCCAAGCCTATTTAGGCGTGACCATGCTCACAAAATACACTACATAGAACTTCTCATTCACTCCTATTTCAACATCGTGAAGCGGGAGATGATCGATATGGTCCCGAAGGCGATCGTCCTCACGCTCGTGAATCATTCCAAGGAGAATCTGCAGCGCGAATTATTGCAAGAACTCTACAAACCTGATGTCCTAGATGAGCTGATGAAGGAGAGCGAGTTCGTGATTAACAGGAGGAAGGAGGTGGTGAGCATGGTGACCGCACTGAACAAGGCCGAGGAGTAAGTTTTGAACTATTTCACTTGGATTGAGAATTGATCATTGCATTCGCGCAGGATCGTCGCTGGTGTCTAGATATACGGTGCTTTCATGTCTTGAGTTAATGTAATACCCTCTACATATGGCATGTTTCCACTCCCTGAGTGGTTAGATCAGTTGCTCACGTCTTCAATCTTATTTCATGGTCTTGTGATGTGGGTATGTGACCGAATTGACTTGATCGCAATGGTAGTTCAATGTGATGATTCGACATATCTCCTCGTTTGTTGGCTACCAATCGACGTCGCAAGTCGCACCGGCAACGCATGGCAAGCGAATTTAATCCACCGAACATGTCCCTCTTGGACAGGTTTTCCTTTATGACATGCTCTTTAACAGGACGGGAGCGAAAACTTGGCTTTCAACTGGTCCAATGGTTCTAGCGATCATTCGTTGATGTATTCAAGTGGTATGCCTAGCCGGGAATTTACTTGATTTGGTAAATTGCCGGTGGGATGTCGTCAGGGCGTCCGAAGCGCGGGTACATAAGCGAATACCAGCCGGTGGCCCCTCTTACTCCACAACCCCCATCGTCTCCAACCCGAATCCGCGACTTTGCCCACCATGGCCGAAGGCTCCTGGACGGACAACATTCTGCTCAAGGTTCGTCTCATGCCTATTCATCTTAATAATGCGGCTTCATACCTTGTTCAGCTCCTGAACATTGTGGTGTACTTCGCGTTCCTCGGTTCCAACATATACACCATTGCAGCTCCGCATGACATTTACTACTCTGGCAAAGAAACATATATCACTCCCGCTCCTTGGGCCTTCTTGATTTGGTGTGTCTTTTCACCCTCTTTCGCTGCCACCTTTCATTCGTTGGACAGGACCCTTATTCACCTACTCCTTCTTGGAACCATCGTCTACCAGTTCACCGCAGCTGGGAAGAAGGTCATCATCGATGGTATCTCGTGGCGGTTTGCCTTGCTCGGCATCCTCAATTCGATTTACGTCAACTTCTGGGCAAAGCACCACTACATCGTGGCTTTTATCTTTGCGCTCTTCGTCAGCAGCACAGTAACGGTGGGTTTCTTACCCGCTTGCGTATTACCCGTCTTCCATTCTTCATTTCGGATGAGGCGCCAGCCCTTTTGATGTCGTGTATTCTTTGGTTACATCACATTTCCGGACATGATCAGAAGTCGCTAACGAATCTGGACAGCATATCTACTACATCGTCAAGAAGCAGCATGCACCATCAAACATGGGTGATGAAATATTCGTCCACCTTCCTTTCTCGCTTTGGCACGGATGGACTACTGTGTTGGTGATCCTTACTGCCTTTGAGGCATTCGGGGCCAATGCGCTCATCGAGCCTGCCGGTGTATGGACCAAGGTATTCGTATTCCTCGCTCTGTAAGTCATACCTCTACCTGCAGATGAGCCGCAGTTGATCCCTGTGTCATACAGCTTCTTCCTCGAGGGTACTGCCGCAGCCTACGCTTTCACCTCTATCGAGGGTGACCTACCTGCATCTATCGCCATCATGTGGTCCCTCTTCGGTATCTTCGCTCACCAGCAGGAATCCTTTGTGCACTGGACTTCCTTGGTCTTCGCCATCCTAAGCGCACTCTGTGTGGTCAAGGGTATCTGGGGGCTGTACAGGAGGTTCACGCGCGGCGTGGTGCTTCTCGAAGATGAGGAACGCGGACCGTTGCTTGGTGGACGGTGAGGACGCCGTTGAAATGGATCCGGGATGAACGTTTCCGGAGGTATGACAGTTTACATTTCTTGTACTTTCTTGCGTCTCTTTCTACGAGCGTTCAAACAGATTCAAGTTTTTAACACTGGCTTGTACGAACGGTGTTCGGGTATGTGTAGTGTTTGGGTAATGTATATACAATGCATTGTATGGTAATTTACACGAATAGTTCTAACGTGAACAATTGTGGTGGACAATAGGCGGTAATCAGTAATGTGGGGGCGTGAGAACATTGATCCGATATATTTGGTTGGTATCTTTCTAGAATATTCGATATCCACAGCATACCGAGGTCGTCGTCGCAGTGCGCCCAAGTGCGACGTACGGCTCGTATGGCTCTAGAAACAAATGGAACGTCACGCGAGGACAGAGAAGTAGCAACAGAAGGGAGGGCTAAATAAGAAATGGAGGAAATGGACGCCCATACGGATCATGCGGCGGCTGAAGGTGGTGGAAAGAAAGAGGAAAGCGGTGACAGCGGGCGCTGTTGTAATCATAAGCGGAGTTTGAATTCGCAGCAATATATAAAGGGGATGCTCGCCCAACCACTTGCTCTCGTTTTTCCCCCACGCATATTTTCCCACGCAATCTTTTACCCCGACCTCTACGTCAATTTTTTGAAAAAATGTCTTTTGCACTCCCCGCGCGTCAAGTCACCTTTGGCAGGTCGGCCGCTCCCTATCAGCCACAGCAGCCCTCGCAAACGCCGAACGGACTCGCCCTTCCTGGGTCTAGCTCGTTGAGCCTCCCTGGGCCATCCGTCGCCTTACCTGGGCCGTCGCCACTGTCGCAGTCCCATACCCCACCAGCACCCGCCTCTGTCGCCCCGTCTCAGGCCAACGCAACTATAACGACGAGCAAGGGCACGTCTTCTCCCACCGTTGCCGGTCCTTCGAGCCCTCCCGCCCTTGTCGTTCCCGCCACACCTGCGCCGTTGACGCTCGAGCAGCAGCACATCACCGCTGTCGAGGGAATCGTCCCTACGCTCCAAAACATAGTCGCAACTGTCAACCTTGATTGTCGGTTGGACCTGAAGACGATCGCTTTGCATGCGCGTAATGCAGAGTATAACCCCAAGGTTGGTATTACAAATTAAATTCGCATATTTGTGCACGCCGATGCGCTTTTGCACATTAGCGTTTCGCCGCCGTCATCATGCGTATTCGTGAACCCAAGACCACCGCCCTCATCTTCGCGTCGGGTAAGATGGTCGTCACGGGTGCGAAGAGCGAAGATGATTCGAGGCTGGCGTCGCGCAAATATGCTCGCATTGTACAGAAGCTTGGCTTCGATGCCAAGTTTGCAGAGTTCAAGATACAGAACATTGTCGGCAGCTGCGATGTCAAATTCCCGATAAGATTAGAGGGTCTTGCGTACAGCCACGGTCAGTTCAGTAGTTACGAACCCGAGGTAGGTGTCATCAAGTTCGTTGGTCCGGACCATTACTGATCGCGGGAACAGCTTTTCCCGGGCCTCATTTACCGCATGCTGAAGCCAAAGGTCGTCTTATTGATCTTCGTGTCTGGAAAGATTGTCTTGACTGGTGCCAAGGTAGGAGCTTGATGCTCGCCTGCTAGTGTGTTTTAAGGTCTCATTTTTATTGATACTTGATGTAGGTCCGAGAAGAGATTTACACGGCATTCAACACTATCTATACAGTGCTATGCGAGTTCAGGAAACCATGACCTCGCCATACCTCTTGCCGCCAACGACGGTTACCTTGTCTCTTACGTGCGGCGCGCCCCGTCAAAATTTTTTACAAGTACTGAGGGTCCTGGGCCGGGGAGCAAACGTAGTGCACGGACATTTCCCATCCACCCTCCGCTCAATAATTCACGTACACGTACAATTCAATTGACTCTCGCATGATATCATTATTAACGCGACAGTTTCATTCATACATAAAGAGATTTTCCTGTATAGTTGTGTAGATGGTAGGGACAAATGGTATATGAGTCTTACAATGACTGGTCAGAGATAACCACGTGGTGCCAGCGATAATTCTGACTCGGTTTGGAGTCGACCGTGATGCAGATTGTGCAGTCATTCTACTCTTTCAAAGGCAAGATGTCGGACACAACACTAAACCCCGTAGCTTCGCTTGCCACAGTTCTGGATGGGACGGTAATATCCTCTACGTGAGGCTCACATCTGTGCGACAATATTACTATGCTGACTTTACCCTTCAGTTCCCAACCCGACAGCACTGCCAACGTTCCCAGTGCACCAGTCATCAAACCTGCCGATCCATCTGGTGCGCATGAACAGATCGTCACCCCGTGGGACGTCCAAGGTTCCGTTTCCGCAGACGGGAAGCAGCTCGCGATCGACTACGACAAGTTGATTGATCAATTCGGGACGCGCCGCGTCGACGCTGCATTGCTCGAACGATTCGAAAAACTCACGGGACGCAAGCCACATCCGGTCTTGCGAAGAGGGATGTTCTTTTCCCATCGGTCCGTCCTGTCGACGTCTAATATATGTCCGCGATGGTTGATCTGCCTCCCCGATCACGTTCCGCAGGGAGTTCGACCGAATCTTGGATCGATACGAACAAGGGAAGCCGTTTTTCTTGTATACCGGGCGAGGGCCGAGCAGCGATAGCATGCATATCGGGCATATGATCCCTTTCGTTTTTACAAAGTAGGTCTTTGCTCGCCACCTTGTCCTGTCTCTCATCTTAGAACAGGTGGTTGCAGGATGTCTTTGACGTCCCGCTGGTCATTCAACTCACAGGTATGTTCCTTTTCGCTCAAGGATCATAAAAGGCTTACTCGTTCCGATTCTTCAGACGATGAGAAATTCTTGTTCAAGCACCAGCTCAAGCTAGAGGACATGCGAAAGTTCACTCGAAACAACGCAAAAGACATCATTTCCGTTGGCTTCGATCTCAAGAAGACGTTCATATTCAGTGACCTTGAGTTTGTCGGCGGCGCTTTCTACCACAATGTTGTCAAGATCTCCCGCCAGATATCCTACAATCAGTCCAAAGCCACGTTCGGGTTTACCGACTCGTAAGTCTGGGTTGCCCATTCTCGGAGGTATCCGCAAGGCTGAAACGCATTATTTCGTCAGAGACAACATTGGCAAGATTCACTTTTGTTCCATTCAAGCTGCACCCTCGTTCTCCAACTCGTTCCCCCAAATCTTTGGTGACGTGGCAAACATCCCCTGCCTCATTCCATGCGCCATCGACCAGGACCCCTACTTCCGACTGACGCGCGACGTTGCTCAAAAGCTCAAATACCCCAAACCGGCGCTCATTCACTCGCGCTTCTTCCCAGCTTTGCAAGGGCCCCAGACGAAGATGAGCGCCTCGGATCCCAACTCGAGTATATACATGAGCGATACCCCGAACCAGATAAAGAACAAGATCAATAAACATGGCTTTTCTGGCGGACGAGAGACGGAGGAGGAGCATAGAAAGTACGGCGGCAACACGGAGGTGGATGTCGCATACCAGTATCTGAGCTTCTTTTTGGATGACGATGAGGAGTTGAAGACGATCGGCGAGGTCTGCTTTTCAATCCGATTGAGTACACGCGTGTCTGAACTGACGGAACTTTTTGCGACAGGATTATCGCGCAGGCCGACTGCTCACTGGTCAATTAAAAGCTAAATGTATTCAGGTCCTCCAGACGATCATCGGGGACTTCCAAGAGGTGTGTATCTCATAGTTCGGTTGAGATGCACCAATGCTGAGCGGTCTCGCAGAGAAAGGCCAAGGTCACAGAGGCAGAGTTAGACGCATTCATGGATGGCACCCGCAAGATCAGTCCTTCCTTTGGCAAACCACCAATCTTGTCTTGATAGTAGAGAGTAAATTCGGGGATCATGCATAGAGACATACAAGTACCTATATCTGTATCTCGCATACGTGCATATGAGATCAGAGAGATGAAGACATATACTCCGTTTGGGTAAATATAAGCTGGTAAAGATCGTCTTGCCCCATTAACGAGCACGTACAGCTAAATGTCCATAATGCCACGATCAACGCAGCTTAAACTCTCGGCACGTTTAAAACGATAAATCATACTCTCGCCGACCGTGAACGCACATGCCACACCCGCTTAAACCACCCATGCGTGAGCTTCAAGCCGGGAAGGGCGCTTAACCCGGGGATAGTCTCGATGTGCTCCATCTTGGGTTTCTCGTTCGTGTCAATGACATTGTTCACATGTCCGTTGACATGCGTCATGTCGCTGCTGTCCTCGTCCTTGTTCCAGTAGAAAGGCAACGTGGAGACCTTGTCGTGTTCCCACGCATCGATCGCGTTCACTGCTGCCCGGCCCCAATCAAAGGTCTCATGGGCAGCGTGGTCGGCTGGCCCGTCGACAAATACGACGAGTTTCTCATTCTCGGGCCGGATGAACCCTTGCCGAATACCGTTCTGGACCAAGTCGCGGAGCGGGTTGTAGTATGAGAAGACGTTGACGAGAACGACGGCTGTGCAAGCATTGCGCGGAACATGAAAAAAATGCGAGATGAGCGGGGGCAATGCCAGGTCATTAAGGCACGCCTTACGTTTGTTGTGGATATTAAGTTGGTTCCAGGTGATGACTTCGAGGATCTGACCAATGGAAGACGTTCCGTCAGAGTGAAGGTGGGTGCTGTGGAGCGATGCATACCTCTTCGAAGGTGCCGAACCCACCAGGCAGGCCGATAAAGGCACCTGAACGCCTTGCCATTTCAACTTTACGTTCATGCATGGAGTTGACGACGATCTAGTGGGTCAGGGCGTGTCAGCGAACGACGTACTCATTAATGCGGACACAGAAAAGCATGCGCAGCACGTGCAGTGCAAGCGCGCGTGAAATGATACTCACGGTTTCGACCTATTCGTGTGGTAAAACAATGGAGGTTATGAGAGGTATCCGTAACGGGTCCCAGGATACGTACGTGGCTTCTCCGTTTCTCATCTAACAGCTCAGCGATGGCATTGGTGTTTGGTTTACCATGGCCTTTATCCTTCTCGCCGCCAGCGGCGTGGATCGCGTACGGGATGATTCCTGTGACTCTACCGCCCTCCAAGTTGGCAACGGCACCAGACACGACGCCCATGATACCACTGTTGCCACCACCGTATACGAGGGGACGGTTTGCTGCTACGAGCGCGTGTGCTACGGCTGTGAGGGGGGGGACATCGTTGAGTCACGCGACGGCAAGGAAATTAAGATGTGATGATGCAAAAAATGTCTATCGAGGGGGGTGATCGACAACTTACACAACGCGGCCTGCTGGAAGGCCTTTTGATGGCCAATAGAGGCAGCACAGTATACTGCGACTGCGCGTGACTCGGACGGAGCGACCATGGCTAGTTCGTTGAGAACTGGGGAGTGTCCAGCAGGAGAGAGAGCAGCTGTATGAGAATCCGGGGCTGGGGAGACTGTCGAGGCCGAGTGGGGGAGACTGGAAGAGAGGGCTAATTGTGCCATTGCCTTGCGAGTTGGGCTGGTATTTAAACGTACAGGAGGCGCAAGGCT